>VWZY01008657.1:0-11742 GCA_013399075.1 Chloroceryle aenea | reverse complement strand
AAAATGCCTTCCCCCACCCTTCCTCCTGCTGGGAAGGAGAGGAACAGGATGCCGGACTCAGAGGGAACCTCCTTGGTGACGCTGTACCTCCTAGGATGCAGCTTCCCGGGGTGTCTCCGGGCGAGCAACCCAACCCTGGAAGTATCCCCTGTCCTGCTCCACGGAGCCCGGGGACTGGCACCCTGCAGGGAAGGGGGAGCAGAGAAGCGGGGTGTTGCTGGGTGCCAGGCAGAAGCTTCTTTAAGACAGAGGAAAAGGGCTTCCTCGAGTATAAATGGGGACAGTGATTGCTTGGGCATGCTGGGGTTGGATAAGAAATAGAGGACAAGGAGCTTGAAACCAGGCATATGGGTGAATCCACTCTCAGGGAGTCCTTCCTTAAAGAGCCCGTGGAAAAGCAGCTCCCCAGGTGCCAGGAAGTCTCCAGCTGGCGTGCTCTCTGTTAGCCAGAAGCCAGAGTCCTGGAGGAGGAACAGTCCTGCTGTGAAACGGGGTCAGCTGTGTCTTCTAACCTGGTTTCCTAAGGAAGTGAGGCAAATGTGTCTTGGCTGGCTCTCTATCTGTCTGTCAATACTCTTTACGTCCGTTGGCTAAGTTTGTCTCTCTTTGGCAGAGGAGCAGAGTATAGAAACCTATTCATATGTTTCATGAGAAATAGCTCAGTAAAGAGAAACAAAACCCCGGTTCTGCTGAAGGGAAAGGCTGTAGCCTGACCTCAGCTGTAGTATTAGATATGGGAGAATCCCCACTGGCCTGAGCCAGAGGGACACAGGCGTGTAATCTCCACTTGTTTGCATCCATACATGTTGAGTGTTGTGATGGAGACATGGGTCCCCCTGGCTGGTAGCACACCTGGTTTGCTGCCCTGGGCCCCTGTGTAGCTTAGTGGCCTCTGAGCGGTGCCTGGAGCACCGTGAGCTGGGAGGAGCTGTGTGCAGGCACTGTCTGAATCTGGCAGTGGGAAATAACGTCAGAAGGGAAAGTTTCTTTAAGCCCTCTGAAGCATTTAGCTGCTTAAATAAATGCAAACTGGGGGTGGGGGAGGGTGGGGAGAAGAATCCTGCTTCTGCCTCTTGTCTGTGTGTCTCTGCAAGAGTGAGGTGGCTGTGTGATCCCTTCCCCAGATTTGGACTCTTGCTTGAGACTTGGGCATCAAGGTTTGGTTCCTTCCAGGCAGATTTGAACCTGCAAATCCCAGCCCGACATGAATGCATTAATGGGCCAGATGCTTGGAGCAGGATCATATTTGGGAGATGGGTGCTCACAGTCACCGTGCACTGGACTGCCCTGGATATGGGGCTCCCTCCTTCCTCTGGGAGTGTCTCTTCATTGTGCAGGGAGTCATTAAATATTCATGCAGGCAGAGACAGAGATGCTTCTGTGCTGCTTTGAGCCCCCTCTCTCCGGGATGTCTGATGTGAGATGTTGACACAGTGATTAAAGCAGGGACTAAGCCTGGAGCTACCTGCTCCCAGGTGGAAGCCCTGGCCACATGCCTGGGGGTTTTGGTGCCCCAGAGGCCTGGGGCCCACATCCAGGCCTTGCCCACTTTCCCAGGGGTGAGCAGGGACCCTCTGTCCTGTACTCCAAGATGTCACTATGGAGTTCAGAACTGCCACTTCCAATCCCTGCAGCCAAAGAAGATGAGACATCTCACTTCTCTGTTGAGTTGCTACATAAAAAAAGCTGCTGTTTCCCTTGTCACTGATTCACTGAAGCTTCTGGGAGAGCATCAGCAGGGCCTGGGGGTGTGAGGATGGGAGAGGGTGCTTTGGAGATCATCCTGACACTAGTACTGTGAGCTGCTTCCAGGTTTTCCCAGCAGTGTCACTGGAAGTGCCAGGTGATGTTCACCAGTAAAAGCAGAGGTAGGTGACTGTAGGCTGCAGCCTCCAGACTGTGAACCACCATCCAAGCAAGGAGGGGTGGAATTTTCATTGTGGATTTTAAGTGTGTTCGGGCCATTTCTACCTATCCCTTCCTCCCAAACAGCCCAGAGCTGGGACCCTACCAGCACTGGAAAGGATCCCTGCAGGCCCCCTAATCCCCCCTTCAGCAGGATCAGCTTTGCTGGTGTCATTCCAGACAGATGCATGCCCAACCTGTTCTTAAAAACACCTTCTTTCACCCTGCCCAGACAGTTTATTCTGGGCTTTGATTTTTCTCAGTGCTAAAAATGTGTATTTAGTGTTTAGCTGCCATTTTCCTGATTTTTGTCCTGCCTGCCATAGGTATATTTTTGCCTTCAGTGACTCAACAGCTGTCTACCACATCCTGGCAGAGGAGATGGCAGACCTGGGTGCTGGGAAGGGGGTGCCCAGGGTGATGCTGCCCATCTCACAGCAGTGTGGCACTGCCAGTGATGTCTCATCTTGCTCCTGCCCCGTGCTCCTCACTGTGAAGTTGTGCACTTGGCTGTAGCAGCTAGGCACAGAGCACGTTTACAGGGAATTGCACCTTTTGTAATCTTGTTTCATGCCCGTTCCGGTGTTTTGTCTCTGCTTGGATTTTTCTCATGGGCAGAAAAACAACCAGAGCTGTGGAGTGCTCCCAGCTCATTGATCAGAGCAATTTCTGCAGGGGTAAGATAGACAGTCCCAGTTCCTGGTTTATGTGAGGTGCTGGCAGTTTGTGCACCCATGGCTAGGCACCCTCTTTTCTGAAAACCCACAGCCCTAAGCACCCAACACAACCCGTTCTCTCTGGAATTACCCCTCCTTTGTCTCCCAGGCTCCCCTAACCACTCCTCTCTCCTAGGAGGCAGACGGCAGAGGAGCGGGAAGCCGAGCGGCAGCAAGCAAACCGTATCCTCATGCAGCTGCAGCAAGAGGCCTTCCAAAAAACCATCAACCAGCCCATCCAAGCAGACCCCATCTGTGTCCACAACTCCTCTCTCTTCGCACTCCAGAACCTCCAGCCGTGGTCTGACGACTCCACCAAGATCACCAGTGTCACCACCGTTGCCTCTGCTTGTGAATAAGGCTGGCACACACTGTCAGCACCTGCACCTTCTACTGGTGGGGCTGTCCCCAGGGGGGACATGTGGCATCTCTGGTGGGACGTGTGGTATACCCATTTCTCCCTGGGGAAGGCTGGCATCCTGCAATCCTCCAGACACCTGTGCATCCCATGTGTCTGTCCAGAGAAACCCTCCAGGAGGAGTGAAAGAAAGGGAAACCACCCCAAAAACTTTCCCCGCCTGTGGTGTTGCTGAAGCAGTGGTGTCTTTCCTCCCCCCAATCCTTTTGTTCTCTTGAAAGTCTCCGGTGCTGACCATGAACTTGCTGACGTGCTGCCTGACAAAAGCCCAGTCCTAACAGACACAGCCGGCAGCATTCACCCAGCTGGGGAAGAGAAAACTTCCTTTGGATTCTGCTGGCAGCAGTGCAAAGCTGGGGGTCACCTTTATATATCCGTACATACATATATATATTAAAAAAAAGTGTGTGTATATATATATACACTTATACTTTGGACTGATGGAAACAAAAGGCGGAGGCTGCTTGGAAAGTGCGTCTCTGCCATGAGCCTCTTCGGGCCATCCGTGACGGAGACATTCAAGGATGCAACAAATGGAGGAAACAGAAGCAATTTATGCTTGCACCAGATGGGAACCCTTTGGATCTCACCTCACCATCTCTCCTCCCCTTTTTCATTAATTTTTTCTTGTGAGGGAGGAATAAGAGAAGACTCTGACAGACTCCTGAGGATGGTAAATATGATATCTCAATTGTATGAAGAGCCCAATCTGTCCCTGACTGCCACAGACTCTGTGCCCGTCAGTGTGTATTTTAATAATGAGAAGACCTTGGTGGCAGTTTGCGGGGGTGATGAGGTTTCTTTCCGTGGATTATTTCCATATCATTTGCAAAATGTTGTCCAATGTTTTATTTTGCCGATTCTTTCCCTTAGAAGGCAATTCCTGATGGCAAAAAAAAAAATAGACTTCACTCTCAGCCATTTGACTTAGTTGTTTCTTTAATCGTACTGAGGGAATGAGACACAATTAAACAAAGCACTTCTTATAGCAAATGCCAGGAAAAAAAAAAAATATATATACACGGTATATATTTTTCAGTTACTTATAATCTAAAACAGCACTGCCAATTTAAGCAGCTAGTAGAAGCAAGCTATCAGAAAACAATCTTTTGAGTGAGATTTTTAAAGGCATTCGTTCATTTGGTTCTTTTAAGTTATACACTTATAAAGTGTTTTATGTGTATTCATTTTATAAAGTGCTTGTGTAATTTATGTGAAAACAAAAAAGAAAATAAAAAAAATAATTCTCCGGGGTACTGAATAAATCATTTAAAGCCTTGCTCTTCCCTGTCGAGAGCAGACAGCATATCACAGCTAATGCTGAAACCTCTGCTATTTTTTTTAAAATAAAAATAGAGTTAGTGTTTCCATTTGACTTTGCTCAGGTCTGCTTGACTTTGTAATCTCCAGAGGTAATTTGCTGCATTTTAATCCCTGATCTTGTAAACATTTTCAGGCTTCAACCCAGCAGTGAATTTAGCACCTGCTTTAGTTGGAGCCCTTCTAGGGGCTTGTTGGGAGTGACAAGAATTGCACGAGGGCTTTGTCTTAAATTTGTGTTGAATAATTTCTTGGATGAGACCTTGGATTGTCATTTTACCTGGACTAGGGGTGGGTCTAAAAATATTTGTGTCTGAAACTTTACATGGAAGGGGGAATTGGGGTACAAAGAAAACTGTGAGTATGTTTTAGAAACAACCATGGAGGGAATTATTCTAGGGACCCTGTTTTCCATTCCTGTTCAGCCTTTTTCAGGGACATTGTACCCAGCTGGGTAAACCTTTCTCAGAGGAAAATCAAACCACTGGTAAAACTCTCATTGGTTTCCTTGTGGGAAACCAGGATGACTTCAGCCTGGTGTTTCCTTTCATTACTGGGTAAAGGATGTTGGAGGAAAGAACTGAAAATGGCAGTGGGTCACAAGCCGCTGCCAGGGACCCCCAGACGTGGCCCTGGGGACAGGCTGCCGTGGGGGACATGGGAGACAAAACACCCCAAACCTTTCATTTCTGGCATTTGATAACACTTCTGGAAGCTGGGTTCTCTGAGTGCAGCACTGATGGGGGCTTGCTAAGGGAGTGTGTGAACAGCCTGCTTTATCCAGAATCTATTATTACAGGATTGGGCTGAAAATTTTCCCATCCTACAGTCCAACACAAGTGAACACAGAGAAACATCTGCAGCAGTGGAGAGATGAGGAGCCAAAAAAAGGAAAAAAAGAAAAACCAGGAAAATAAGCAAATACCGAAAACACTTTTTTGGAGATATCTTTAAAAGATATAAAAAAAAAAAACCCTGCTAAAATAAAATACCTTCCATTTTTTTCCAAGATAAATTTCACAGAGGTCTTTTGTTTGAATTCTGTTTCATACCACAGACAGATTTTTAGGAACTGATTAAGCCAATTATTTAAGATGTGCCCAACTTTGGGTACAAAGGTAACGCTGGCCTTAGGGCTTACTCCTTCAGGAGGCATTGCTGTGTACAAATCTTTAGTGCTTTACAGTTTGATGCAGCGTACGTTTTGGTTTTCAAGGTTTCTGTGTAGGAAAACCACAAAATCATTTTATAAAAGGATGATGGAGCTCACTGCTGATATTAAAAGTGTTTTCTATTTTATTATTATGACACATCAATATCTTAAAATTTAATTCCAAGACAACCATTTTATAATATCCACATTATTCAGTTCATATTCCAAAATGTTCCCCAGTGAAGTTGAATGTATGATAATGTACATCCAAGGGCATGTGTTTAGATAAAACATTTAGCTACACCTTGTTCTCAAAACTGTTGACTTCCTCCTTTTCTTATCAATCTTTCCTGTTTAAAAAAAAAAAAAAAGGCACAAGAAAAAAAAATAAAAATCTTTGTATGAAATTACAATATGTGTAACATTGGAACCAGAGAAATACTTGTCCAGTCGTTCTTGTCCCTGAAACAACGGCTTCTTCAAGGGCTTTCCGTTAAAATACTTCTCCTGGATTCATTTTAAAAATTGGTTTAGTGGCAGGAGGTATTTTGATATCTGCATATGTGCTTCCAGTTATTAATATGACGATCTGTACCTAGACAATAAAAGTTGCCTAAAATATGATGGAATTAAATCAATAAGCAATGACATGAAATGGTGACACATAATGATATGTTTTGTAGACTGACATCATCTCAGCCATATCCTAGGCCATTCATACCACGTTGAAGGCTGATTTAATTTTTCCTGTTACATCTATTTGGGAACAGGAATAAAAGTGTATTAAGAAGTCTTGAAAGTAATTTCCCCCTTCTCTCTATCTCAAAATATAGTGAATCCCAAATGTGAAATGGAAGTTAGGAATAAATGTTTTTCCACTGTTTGCCTGTATCTAGGAAATACAGACAAATATAGAGTGAACTTGGGCTGGAAGGAAAAAGTCTGTGGGATACTCGCAGCTGAGGGCCCCCAGGCATTGCAGGAGAGTGCACAGTGACCGGGCACACCTCTGTTACTCTCAGTGCTGCCAGGGACCAAGAGCTATTGATCATGTTGGGTTGGTTATGGATGTTCTGAGCTTTTGAAGGCAACATATGGGGGGAGAAAAAGCAGTGTCTTTGCACAAGGAAGTGGAGTATTAAACATCTGTGTGGAGCTGGAAGAGACAAAGCCCAGCTGGATGGGCTGCGGTTGTCTGGGTCTGGTCCCTGCTCGGCAAACTATGTGGGCAGGAGGGAGCCAGAGGTCTGGCCCCATTTAGCCAATTAGTTAAGCACATGAGTCATGCAAACAAGGATCAGTTGTTTTATCTTTATGGAGTGATGGGCCTAGGGAAAGGCTAAAAGGTCTTTGCTAGAGCCTCCCACCTTAAAGAGCCTGCCGGTGTGCTTTTTCCTAGGCACGGGCTGGTGCATCTGGCTCCTTGCAGTAGGTGCGTGTCCCACTTTTTGTGAGAGTACTCATAAAGACCATACGCAGCTTTTCTTGGGCTATGGGAATTTGTTGTGCATTTAATGCTATTTTTTCTGCAGCAGCCTCTGCAAGAGTCACCTGTACATGGCATTTCCTGGAAGAAGACCCCGGTGAGTGCATGTGTCCTCTAATATAGTTTGTATAATTGATACTAAAAGGAGGCTCTGACCCTACAAATGCCTCACCTGGACTGTAAATCCCTATTTTTGGATGTACTCCTAATTAACCCATACTCCCCCTGCAAAAAAAAAGAAAAAAAAAAGCTTAAAACTGGGGCTGCTGACTCAGCATGGGGCCAGCAGGAGCACAGCCCTGTGGAGGCAGCCCCCTCCTCACTGCCGAGAGCAGCTTCCAAGCACTCATAGCCTGGGTGGGGTGGAAAAACAAAGCTGATTTACTGACAAAAATGAAAGTGGCTTTGCTGAAAACTGCTTGGGTTACAGTAAAAATCCAGCCCTGTCTGGGGTTCTGGGACAGCTGGAAGTTTTTGAATTAATATTTTACTTTTTTTTTTTTCTTTTCTTTTTTTTTTTTTTTTTCCCCTGCCAGAAGCAGACTGTAAGAGCGACACTAATTTCTTTGTGCAACAGTGAGCTCTGATGGTTGCTTATTTGCAAATGTTGTGAAATAAGATTTGGAATTACCAAAACGTCCTGGTTGAAAATTTTGTAAATTAAAAGGTCTTAATTTAGGAAGAGAAATAAGATTTTAAAAGTTGGTGATTTTTTAAACAAATATTAAGGGAAGAAGAAAAACATACAAAGCTATAGATAATCACAAGCTTCTGCTGGATTCAAATCCTCCTAATCATGTCTGTTTTTGCACATTTTTGTTTATGAATTTAATTGGGACTTTGATTTTTTTTTTCCATTGATATTATTATTTTTGTCTTTGTTAAAGTAAAAAATTTGTATGTGATATGTCAGAGCTTGTCCAAGTTTAAGACTGAGGTTCTTTGCTGCTATTACTTTCTGTTGATCAGAAACACTTTGTTATTTAGGTAAATTTAAATTTATTCTATATGTTTATTCAAGTCAAACTTAAAATCGTATTCCATGAGATTTATTTTTTTTTCCAGAGGCAGCAAAAGAATCTTGATTTTCCAAGTCTATAAATTAATTTTTAGTTTCCTTCTTTTTGCAGCTAGATGTGGTTGGGGCTGGCTCCAGCAGCATTTAGCTCTGTAACCTGTAATTACCTGCCAACCCTCCAGCTGAAAATCTGCACACTGAAAGTGTGCAAATCCCCCATTGCAAAGAGCTGCAAACCCCTGACCTGCTCTTCCTTGGGGCTGGAAAAATCAGTACTTACCCTCAGCTCAGCCGCCCTTTGCCTTTCTGTTTCTGGAGCAAAAATAAAACGAGCAGAAATAGATGGGAGTCCTCTCTAATTTTTGATCAGGAATGAGCAAGGCTTGAGGAAACTCGTTTTCTCATTGCCTGCAAAGAATGTAAACCCGCTGGTCTGAGCGCTGCGGTTAACTGTCTGTCTTTCCTAGACTGCAGCTGCCTAAAATTAACAAAGCAGTGCTTAAAAAATATCAATCAATCAATATATACTTATTTTAACTGCAGTTGGGAAGCAGTACAAAGACAGGGATAGATGAAAACATGGAGAAAAGCTCTGCTTCCTGGGGAATTCCCTGTTTCAGCAAAAGAAATTTTTTTGGAAAGTTGCTTTGTTTAGTGATTGGTATGTGCTGTTGCAAATGCTTGGCTTTTGGACGCATGTCGGGGCTGGCCAGGCTCTTCCTCTCTGGGTTAGCACCTAGAAAGCATTTGTTTTGTGATACTGGTGGTCAGTGGGAGCTTGGGCTATTGGGTATGTTGGATGTAAACGTGCTGAGAGACAGAGCTTGACCCCAAGATCTCCCTGTGCAAAGTGACAAAGGGGAAAATAAAGGTACAGGTGGGGCAGGGCTTGCTCAGGGTCATTCTCAGGGAGTGAGCATAAGTTCCCTGAGTTGTGGCCAGGCCTCTGCACAGGTCCCTCTCTCCAGGTGTAAGAGCCTTTCCAGCCGATCTGGGAAGATCCTGTTTTCACAGGAGAGTACCAAGAGTCTGGCTGAGAAGAGCAGGTCCTCTGAAGCCAGCCTGGGGAAACAGATGGGAATAGACATCAAATGCCAGCGGGTCCCTGGGAGCTGTGATGTACTAGAAGGATGTTCTTTTGAAAGCTGCAGAAAAAAGGTGCCAGGCCTCTGAAGACCCAAGGGCTATGGGGGCAAATGGATGGGGGACATCTGAACTTGGGGTCCTAGTCCAGCAGGAGCCAGGGTTGGACAGAGGAGGGCTGTCCCCCACCAGGGACTATCCTTAGTCTGTTTGGCCGTACTGTGGGTGCCATATACTGGAGGGGCTCACAGGACATGAAGATGTCATGTCAGGAGTCTGCTGCTGAAATGCAGGTCCTGACTATGGCATCCCCTGGTGACACAGGCATGGAGCACAGCAGTAGCTGCTGGGTGGCAGCCAGGGCACTGCCCTTCTTCCAGGATTAAGCTCCGGGAAGTTTTTAGTCGTACTTATGACACTGTTGGGTTTCTGCCACTGCCAGGCTGTGCTGTCCTGACACTGAAGTGACCCCTCAGACCAGAGGAATGAGTCCCAGGTGTTCTGCCCACCAACATGGCTGCTTGCACAGGCAAGTGGGGGATCTGCTAGAGGCAGCATTATCCACTATCCTCTATCCTCATGGAAACACTTGAAGAGAACTGACTTTCTTTTCAGGATGGAGTAGAAACAAATGTTGAAACCTTATCGGTTGTTATGACAGGTCTGAAACCGGATTTGGCCATGGCTCATACCACTGCATCCAGAGGCAGGAGATGGGGACAAAGAGCAGACTGTGCTCTCTGAGGAGCAATGCAAGAAGGATGTATTGGTGGACCCTCAACCATTCCACACAGTCTCTACCCTGAACTGTCCCTTTGAAGATCTTGGGATACATATCCCCTTTGAGCAGAGCCATGCTGCACATCACATGTGGAAGCAAGACTTGTAGCTGTTGGGCAAGAGAGTACAGGAGCCCATGCTGGGATTCCAGGGTGCATGTTTGTGTGCCAGCCCCTGGGCTGAGCTTGCAGTCGCAGATGCTGCCAAAAGTTGTGAGGATTGAGGAACCAGAAGTAGTGTTGTGTTGCTGAACATCTGCATTTTGAAAACCAGTTTCTCTCTCTTCCTTGTTAACAAGTGGAATCACAGGAGGTAGATCCTGACTCCAACCCTGCTTGCTTTCCAAGAGGAACCCCCTTGGCTGATAACTTGGCCTAAACTGGCCCTGGCTGGGGGAAGGGAGACACCCCCATAGAAGAGATGGGGTGGTGGGGACTAGGTGAGTATTGCCTGGCGTTGTTACGTAATCTGGTGTTACAGATGCTGCCTTGTGACTCCATGACTTTTCCTTCCTTCCTTATGCTCCCCCCATTTCAATCTCGGCAGCCCTCCACTCCTTATTTGCCTTTATATTAAGGGCCCATGGGTGTTTTCTGGCTAAGAGCCAGGAACCCTCAGACCCCTCTGTAGCAGACAGGAAGAGGGTGCCTGGCTGCTTGGTTTCCCCCAAAGGATGGGGTCTAGGAAAAGACAGCTGTTCACACAAGTGCATGAGGCAAATAGGGGTCAAAGCTATCGGTGCTGTCCCCCAAATATGTGCCACCACACCTTCATAGGTGAGCCTGCTGCAGGGCCCTTTACGGAGCGGGCCAGAGCTGCAGGATGGCACATACAGTCTGGAGTAAAACGGTGGCCCGGAGGTCATCTCTCCGGCCAGGCGTGAGCACCCATGGCGAGTTAGACATAGGGGGGACGACACCCTGCCCCTCTACTCTGTCCTGGGCTAGGCGGAGGTGGNTCTTCTTTCTTTTCTCTCTTCTTTCTTTTCTCTCTTCTTTCTTTTCTCTCTTCTTTCTTTTCTCTCTTCTTTCTTTTCTCTCTTCTTTCTTTTCTCTCTTCTTTCTTTTCTCTCTTCTTTCTTTTCTCTCTTCTTTCTTTTCTCTCTTCTTTCTTTTCTCTCTTCTTTCTTTTCTCTCTTCTTTCTTTTCTCTCTTCTTTCTTTTCTCTCTTCTTTCTTTTCTCTCTTCTTTCTTTTCTCTCTTCTTTCTTTTCTCTCTTCTTTCTTTTCTCTCTTCTTTCTTTTCTCTCTTCTTTCTTTTCTCTCTTCTTTCTTTTCTCTCTTCTTTCTTTTCTCTCTTCTTTCTTTTCTCTCTTCTTTCTTTTCTCTCTTCTTTCTTTTCTCTCTTCTTTCTTTTCTCTCTTCTTTCTTTTCTCTCTTCTTTCTTTTCTCTCTTCTTTCTTTTCTCTCTTCTTTCTTTTCTCTCTTCTTTCTTTTCTCTCTTCTTTCTTTTCTCTCTTCTTTCTTTTCTCTCTTCTTTCTTTTCTCTCTTCTTTCTTTTCTCTCTTCTTTCTTTTCTCTCTTCTTTCTTTTCTCTCTTCTTTCTTTTCTCTCTTCTTTCTTTTCTCTCTTCTTTCTTTTCTCTCTTCTTTCTTTTCTCTCTTCTTTCTTTTCTCTCTTCTTTCTTTTCTCTCTTCTTTCTTTTCTCTCTTCTTTCTTTTCTCTCTTCTTTCTTTTCTCTCTTCTTTCTTTTCTCTCTTCTTTCTTTTCTGTGTTTGTGGTTTTTGGTGATTTTTTTTGGTGTGGATTTTTTTTTTGGTGTCTTATTTTTGTGTGGTTTTTTTGTGTGATTTTTGGGCGGGGGATATTTTTTGTTGTTTTGGGGGGGTTGAGAGGGTTGGGGTTTGTTGTTTTTTTTCCTTTTT
>VWZY01008653.1:0-10136 GCA_013399075.1 Chloroceryle aenea | reverse complement strand
ATCTCACCAGAGCAGAGCAGCAGAATCACCCCTCTCTCAATCTGCTGGCCACACTTCTTTTGATGCAGCCCAGGATGCCATTGGCCTTCTGGTCCGTGATTGCATACTGGGGGCTCATATCCAGTTTTTCATCCGCCAGCACCCCCAAGTCCCTTTCCACAGGACTGCTCTCCAGTACATCCTCTCCCAGCCTATACTGTTAATGCTGGTTGCCCCAGGTCATGTGCAGGACCCTGAACTTGGTCTTGCTGAACTTCATAAGGTTCATCTGGGTCCACCTCTCCAGTCTATCCAGGTCCCTCTGGATGGCATCCCTTCTCTCTGGTATATCAGCTGCACTGCCCAGCTTGATATCACCCGCAGACTTGCTGAGGGTGAACTCAATGCCACTGTCAATATCATTAATGAAGATAATATAATTTATTATTGATTTATCGTTACTATTTTTTTCTCGATCTGACACTGTTTTTTGGCTTGGCTAATATGATTTCTCTGGTACTTCTGTAACTGATTGCAAGAGATAGCAGCACATGGGGGAATCCTTAGTGCTATGTGTCTTGCTCAACTGTTTCTGGGAGGAGGAAGTAAAGAAGCCTTTGAGCTATGGCTAGTTGAAACATGTAATGTTATGTAGGGATGCTTCTGTGAGGAGAAGCTTCTTGTAGAGCCAGAATCTGCTGTTTATGTTTAAACCAGTTTGATTTAAAATGAGAGTGTTCTTCTCTGATTTGCTCTGTGGCTGAACTTTTCATTGTGGTACTGTACTTTGAATACTGTAGATTGTAAGAGGAAAACTAATTTAAAAAACCTCCATGTTGGTATTTTTACATGGAATGAAAAATAAAGGATAAGAGTTCTGGAGGTCATTTTAAGAAGGTGAATGAAAAGAGTAAAATACAAAGTATTGCTTCTTTGTGATAAACTTGTAGCTCAAACTGCTGTCAGTTGCACTTCCAGATACCTAAGGCCTGCTTCACTCTATATACTGAAAGTTAATGAACATGGTTTTTTTTTTTTTTGCTTGCTTTTGTCAAAATGTGTAATTATTTTCAGTTTTATAGAACCTAGCCTGGGGTTATTAAGAGTGAATATCTGCCTGCCCTTGTGTTGGTACTTGACAAAGGCTGTATCTTAAACCATATATATGAATGTATGTATTTATCTCATTGTTTTATAGGTGTCTTCTATGATAAAACGTTGCAGTAGTTCCATAATAATTTTGTTATACTAAGTGTACTATTGATGAAGTGTTCTTTAAATCTTTTTCAGTGATCGCAGAATTACTAAAGGAATATCTGCTTAATTAGATGAAGACTTGAGAAAATAAAACATGGTTTAGAATAGTGAAATGTTATGGTTGTTTAATACCAGTGTTATTGTGAGTACAGAAGGGAGAAGTTCTGAGAGAGTGCCATTTCTTCCAGTCATAAGATTTTGACTTGATCATGGTGGGAATGTTGTTAGACTTGTTTCCTCCCTCTTTCTTCTTGAGTTTTGAAGGGTTAGAAAAAATCTTGCATATAGGAAGATAGAAGGTTATATAGTAAGTCAAAGTTGGAGACTCAGGAAAGTCTTTAAACCCCTTGATTGTATGATAATATTTTAATGCTAGTCTATGTGTATTTTAGCTATAAAAAATGTTTGGGGAAGCAAGGGGAAAGGATGACAGAGATGAGACTAACCTCCCATTACTAAGGAAAAAAAAAATATCTAGCCTTGCTTTTTAAAATTATGCATTATATTTATATTAGATTGTAATGAAAGAAGAGTAATGAAATACTGAAAGTGCAACATACTCATGACTTTATGTTGAGGTCAGCTGACTACTACAGGTGATTGTTTTACTGATAATAAAGGGGTCTTATTTATTTTTCTTAATTGGAATGACATAAAAGAAACATAAATTCATTATTACATTTTCCTTTTAGATAAACGAACNATTTATTTATTTATTTTTAAACTATTCCCTGTCTGTATTCAATTTCTCTCATTGGAGCTGAAGGAGAACTCAGGAGAGAAAATTTTGTTACACTATTTGGATTAATTTTATTCCAGATAGAACAATTGTGCAGAAAACTGCATGTCTGCACTTTGAGTAAAGGTTTGTGACAGACAACTTTTTGACTGAGGGCATGAAATAGATTCTAAACTTGAGAGAGGGTGTTGTGGGTGGCTTGTGTTCCAGTTTCTTTGTTGCTGTAGTAAAGAACTAATTCCAGAGCTGCAATGTGTGGCTGTAAAACACTAAATTTGGAGGGGGTTTCTTGTTTATGAACAAGTTTTGCACTACTTGATTTGCTTAAGAAAGTGGTCTGTCTTGTTTTTGTTCATTGTTTGTTTGNATGCCCGTGATGTCAGCATTGGAGCCTGGTTTGAAGCTCATATCGAAAATGTTACCCGATCAACAAAGGGACATAAGAATGGTAAAGGTCAAGGAAAGAGTGGTAACACTTACAGACGGACTAATGGAAACTTAAGTCAAGATCATTCTAGAGAAAATGCAATTAATTTGGACAGTACGCCATCCACATCTTACTCAGACTGTATGGACACTGATGAAGAAGCTATTTATCATATCAAGTACGATGAGTAAGTGCTCCTGATACTATTTTGAGGACATCACATATTATTATTTGGTTTGTGTAAACCAACAATTTCTTGAAGAAGCTTGGAATCAAAGAAAGAAAGTTCAATATTGCAATCAAGAAAAAAAAAAATTTAAAAAATTAACACATTTCAGTTGGATATAGTGAATCCATTGNACAGACAACTTTTTGACTGAGGGCATGAAATAGATTCTAAACTTGAGAGAGGGTGTTGTGGGTGGCTTGTGTTCCAGTTTCTTTGTTGCTGTAGTAAAGAACTAATTCCAGAGCTGCAATGTGTGGCTGTAAAACACTAAATTTGGAGGGGGTTTCTTGTTTATGAACAAGTTTTGCACTACTTGATTTGCTTAAGAAAGTGGTCTGTCTTGTTTTTGTTCATTGTTTGTTTGTTGTTGGTGTGTTGTTGTTTTTTTTAATATATTTTTTATTTATTTTTTTAAATAACATCTGTTAAAGCATTAAGCTTCTAAGTGAATAAAACTTCAAATGAGTTGAGGATTTTAAATTTTTGGTCCTGAGGTCTGTAGTTTTTCATCCTTCTAATTTAAACTTACATTGAACAAGTATACTTAGTATTAGCTAAATGAAGATTTATAAAATACATTTTTAGAGCAGCAGTTTCAACTTTAGATATGTTAATATCTAACCATGAATCTGACTTAAATAGAAGACTTCTGTTGCTCTTACTATTAGCAGATATAACATCCTTTTAAACTTCATGTTAAGATTCTATATCTGCAACTGTGTAAATTTTCTACTTAAAATGTAGATAATTACAAAGGTGAAGTAGAAATGTAAATATTTCTTTGAATATTGCAAGAAGTACATGAAACAACTTAGTCAACCAGTGGGATCAAAATGAAAATCTTTTTTTCTTGAAATTACTTGCCTATTGTGGTGTGATTTCAAAGACCTGGCTTTAAGATAGCAATTTTACAGTACTGTGGTTATATGTAAATTAGCCATGGGCAAATATTTCTGAGAAACAGTGTTTGTAACTTTTGCAGTGAAATGATATTCTTGTTTTGTAGATAATGTTGTTTTTCATGAGTTAAGTAGTACAGAAATGGGAAATGTTTCAGAACAGGTCTTTTTTTTTTGGTATATTCATACTAAAGAAAAAAGATTGACCTCAATGTGTACTTCAGGATCTATCTAGTCCATTTCAGCAGGTGTAGACAATCTTTTTATTCTCAGTGTAAGTTTATGTATCACAGTTACATATTAACCAAAGAAAAAAAATGGGGAAGAACAGAAACACAGTGTTGCAAGGTAGTCACTGAAGTATATTTATCAGTGGTTGGTTTTTTGATTAATGTTGCTGATACAGCCTTTCAGGATCTCACTTTTTTTTTCATTGTTACCCAAAGTGCATATTCAGGATAGCTGTGTGTTCATCTGTACTACTTTGTTTCCATACATTTCTGTTTACCTCTTTGGTGTCTGCAGATGGCACACGTGTCCTGCTACCAATATGCTTGATGTGGATAAATAGGGAGATCATGGTGTGCTTTTCCACACAGACATTCTTCACACCTGAAATGTTCATCTAATTTACCTCTTCCTCAAGGTTCATGTTTTAGTGCCAGTATTATCCTCCTTTGCACTGTTAACTTTTTCACGGGTGTTTTGCTCCTTAGCTTTTAATGATGTGTTTTGCTGCCAGATGTACTTGGCATTCTCTAGTCTGTCCTTGCTGTGTCTTATGGAGAATCTCTCTTCCCTTTTATCTCCTAAAGAAGTTAATTGTCTTGGGTGGTATAATTTCATCTCTGCCTTGCCTGCAAGAAGTATATTCTTAAAAGACATGAAAACACTTGCTGTTATCTGAAACAGAATAAAGATGGCTTACAAATGGATTACATAAGGCTGGGCAAATTACTTGAATATATTGGAAGGTCTGTATGTCAGAGGGGGACACAAGTCCTGAACTTCTCAAATAATTGCTGATATTCAGTTTCCAGACTGATTAAATCCCTCCTCTGTGTGGGTGGGGGGGGAAAAGTGACCAAAAAAGATTATAGCAAAGCGATAGGTCACCTGTAGTGCATGGAATTATTCTACTCCAGCCCCTTGACTATGAGCTGAACCTTCATTGTGATGAATAGTTAATACACATTACTGTACTGTTGTGTTGTAGCAAAACTAGTCTGAGCTATGNAAAAAAACAACCCACAACCAAAATCAAGCTCAAGCAACATAATATTTTTTTTTTCTTTTTTCTGACTGGAACCAGTAATGCTAATAGTGATGTTTATGTAGGAGATACTGGAAGTCTGCAGCCCCACATTGGGACCATTTCTTCCATCATCACAGGTGCAGCTCTTACAACTAAGCTCTTTAGGGTAGGCCTGACTTGCCTTTCTGTCTCCAAACACACAGATCCATGTCTTGACTCAGATGAAGACCTGAAAATGGTCTTTCCTTTCTTCTCTTATCTGTCCTGTAGGTATTCACACTGTATTCACAGATTCGGGAACTGTGTTATTTGACACCATCTAAGAACTCCATAGCTGGTAATTTTATCCAAAGGTTTCTGTAGTTTTCTTTTAGACTTTGCTTGTCAGGAAAGTTCACCTTTAGAAGTAATTGCCTTACTAATTTATGATGGAGCACGTTTCTCTCTACTTTGAAGTTTTTGGAAGTGGCAAGAAAATCTGTCAAAGAGCATGAAGAACTAATTTTTAATTCAAGTTATATCCAGAAATTGTGGCATGTTTACCCTCTGTCCATCAGTTACAACGGAGGGTAATGCTGCCCTAGCCGGTGGTTCTGTGTAGTCCTGTGGCTGTACATCAGGGAGGCTGGATCTGTACTGGATTGCTTCTGTGTTTCACACTGGATTCTTTGAAAGTAGTTGTAACAGCATCAACAGATCTGATGTTTCATCTGCCTTTGGTTTTCTAGCTGGAAATATTTGACAGTCCAATCAAGTGAAGAATCTAATCTATCATTAATTCTTTCTCAATAAGGTAACTTTTAGGTCACTATGTTCTCCTAACAACAGCTGTTCTTATAGGATAAAGCAGAACTGTCCTTCCCTTAAATAAGAGACCTGGTTTTAGCAGTGGTACTGATAGATTTACGTAACACAAGTCCTGTGCAAAACTGAAACACATGGTTTTGCAGTGTTTGATTTGGTGAAACTCACTTTCTTCTAGTCCTTTGTCTTTAGGAGTGTACCTCTTCTTAGGTAATGAGGTTTCATTTGCACCCCCACCCCCTTCTTGTTTAAATAGTGTAGTTACAGTGAATGTGAAGGGGAAAAATATGGCAGAGCTCTTCTAGCAAAAGGAGTACAATTATGAGAAATTAAACTTTCTGGGCAAGAGCTTTAGTTACAGTAATTTCAAAGGGTAACTGAACAGCGCTCTCCTCCCAGCTGTGACTGCTCCGGAGAGGCTGTACCACATATCCCCCCTTGATTATGTAGGGAACAGGGTAGCTGAGCTGTTTCTGTTGTGGTGTCCCTCTTCTTAGCCTCTCAACCCCCTAACCCCAGTCCCTGAGGTTGTATGCAGCAATAGTTGTAAAGCCCACATATTTCTGCAGAGAGATGGCTCAGCTTATATAAAACCTATTGCCATTTGGAGGAAGAGAACTTCTCAGTTCCAGATGAAACTGGAGTCATGGTTCCTGATAAACTGAAAGATTTAAAAGGCTTGTGGTGCTTGTTTAAGAGCCTATCCTCATCAGTGAGGTAAGAGACCTAAGTATCAGTATTATCAGTCAGTACCAACTCTCTCAGCATCCAGTTGTACCATGTAAGGACTCCATAGCTGGGAATTTTATTCAAAGGTGAAGCTTCACCTCAGCAGTTTTGTTTTAGACTGGGATTGTCAGGAAAGTTCACCTTTTCCTGATAGACTATCTTCTGCATTAATTTCCTGAATACATTTTTTTCCCTGAAGGCAGCATTGTTTATGGGTGTGTTCCTGTTTCTGCCAGTGTTGTCTTCCTCCCCTCTTGCCATTTCATTCATTGTATTTCCATTTCACTTTTGCATTTCTTGGTAGCATAAAGAGACATTAAATACTTTGAAGGCAAGGGTGTGCTATTGAGTTTCATACACTGATGTCATACATTTCTTTCTTCTGCTCTGAGCAGTTGTCTTTTAATACAGAAGAAGATGTGAACCTGTCCTGAACAGAAGAAAGCCAAGTCCTTATTTGAAAGGACTCGGGAGAAATTCAATACTTGTTTAGTTCCTAAAGTTAACTGAAATAACTGTAGGCAGACTTTCCACCACAGTGGAGTGCTTCACCAGTGCTTAAGAATCACTTCTAAATCAGATGCAGGACACTCTAGTAGCTTAGTGTGGCACAAGGCCATGTCATATAGTAAGTACGATGTCATATGAAAGTTTGCCCTTTCTTCTTAACTTACTCTATTTCCTATTATTTCCTTGTGCAGAACTGGATATAGTCAACTTAGTTTCAGAGACAGTTCTCACTCTTGAGTATTAGCTTCTTTAGGGCTAGTTCTTCCCTGAAGTAATGGAGAGACTCACTGATTTACAAACAAATGAGGCTTTTCTTTCCTTTTCCTGTTTAAGACATTTGTAATGAAGGTTTTTAATTTAAGAATTTTCTCAATGGTAGTTGCAGAAAGACTGGATATTTCTGCAGCCTTAGAAATGTCAGGATGCCTACACGCAGTTACACATTTAGTATAGCTCCAGTTTGGGTAATTTTTTCAGTGCCATTAAGTCTACCTGATGATGCCCCTCTGAGGTGTTCTACCACTCACTAGAGAAGCTGAGATTAAACCTTGAGGTAACATCCGCATGCTGTATCAAAGTGCATTGCAATTATTTGTTCCAAGGAACCAGATACTCTAGCAAAAGGGATTGTCTGTTTACTTCATGCTTAACATGAGCTATGGAGTGATGCCCTCTAAAACTGTGGTCTGAGCTGAGATCTCTGTTTCTCAGCCCAAGAGTTTATAGCCAAGCCTGTGCCCTGTGTAGGATATGTGGTGGATAGTTTATGACCTGTAAGAATTTACACGGATCATTTTTCTTTGATGCTGTAAAGACTCTGAAAAGCAATGTGAGGAATCCTGTACGTGGAGGTAGGATGAGTTACATGCCCAGCCTGATTCTGGCAATTTAGGTAGTTGGATGGCTGTTATCACTAGTGAGAACCCCGAAAAGCTTTATCAGGTTCCTGGATCTGTGCAGGCAGAACTTAGAATATTTTTAATAGTAGATTTATTACAAGTAGATAAAGCCGTCACACCTCATACCCTGCCACCCCTTCCCCTCAAGTTCTTAATGCTTCTTTTTACTAAAATACACTTTGTCATTGTTGGTGAACAGGAAGAATTCAACCTGATGGACTTAACTTTCCAAGTATATGGGGGTTCTTGTCCATTAGTGTCCCTCCCCAAAAAGATGCTCTTTGGTTGACACTTCTGTTTATCTGGTAGATCTTGAGGATTATTACAGTAGTCCTTGCTTCCATATCAATAGACTGTCTTTCAGTGGGTTTCCCAGGCTTGTCTCTTTGCATTTCACTAAAGTTGTGAAGTTTTTCTGGGTTTGGTGAGAATGCTGCAGTTTCTGAGGAATCCTTATCATTAATGGAGCAGCGGAATGGTAGTTGGTGCTAACCTTCAGAGCCTGTGGCAACAAGTTTGCTACTTCTGTTCTTCAACAAGATGACTTTAATGATTTCTCTCACTTCTACAGGGAGAATCACAGCCTGCAGGTGGGTTTGTTCCTTAGGATTTTTTTTTTGGGGGGGCGTATTAACAAGATCTCTTTTTGGCACCTAATCTAGGTTTTGATTTATATTAAGATTTAACCTGCTCTGCTTCTGAGTTTGTTTAGAAAACTAGTTTTCAGATACTCTTAAATTGTGTTACTTTTTGTAAGTTGGATAGAATAGCCATCATCCAGCTTGCTTGGGACCACTTACTTCAGATGGTGCCTATGTGTCTTTGTGATGCTAACTGGGAGATAAAAGTTTACAGCAATCTTCGAGATGGTCTCAGTGGATGCTGGATGCTGCTAACTCGAAAATCCATTGCAAGACTGCTAAGGCACAGCTTAAGTTGCAGTGTACTTTTAACTGATTTTATTGAGGAATGCCGCTATTTGGGATATCTGTAGAACATTAGCACTGTCTATTACAAGTGTCTAGAAACTATGCTGTCCCTGTATGTGATCCTACAGTAATTACTGTGTAATAAAGAATTTGGAAACCCACTCTGTCTGAACTGTGAGTGTGGGGACCTACTGCTTTTAGATAATGTGTAGGTCATTAGGAGGGGCACATAAGAGCAACCAGTCTCATAAGTGTCATTTCCATGTTCATGGTTTATCTTTGAACAGGTGAATGTTGTTGCACATAAGCTGGTAAAGCAAGCATGATCATGAATGTGACATTCACAGGATAGTGCTTTCATTTGCAGTCTGGGTATGCTGTTGCTTGTAGAGAGCTCAGATACATAACTGCTGCTAGTGATGCATTTGAACTCTTAACCTGCACCAAAAGTACAGGGCAGGTGGAATTGGAAGATGGGAAGGTGTGAAGATCTGTGCCTGTTACAGAGACTGTTTTGTTTGCAAAAATAAAGCTGAGTAATGCATGCCTAAGAAATAAAATTCCTGATCGGTAGTCTGTTTCATTCTTCAGCATGAAGATTTAAGAACAGCATTAGTTTTCCTCAGTACCTAGTAACACAGCTGTTCTTACTGGTTTTGTCCTTAAGTGGCTGATGCTGTTCCATCTAAATAAAGAGCTTATGTTGATGTACTATAGATGCTGTAATCAGATATTATATACTAACTAGGACACATAGTCCTCAAGAATAAATTGACTTACTGTTGTGCTAAACTTCGCAGATCTATTCAACAAAAAGACATTTCTTACTCCAAAATGATTAAAGCCTGCTCTGAAGGTAATGGCATATTAAGGCACATAAGAATATGGCATTACCATACTTGTAAGCCTCAGTCAGTATATCTCTCTCATTAGACAGTTAATCTTCCCAGCTGTGTAAAATGTCATAGAAATTATTATGGAAAGTACCACAGTAATTGTAGACCTTCAGATGATAAATGGAGTCCAGGAAAAGACTAGTGCTTGTGGTAGCTTTGAATAAAAGGGAACTATTCTCAGTGACCTGAAACACTTGTTGGACTTCTGTGTTTCTAAGTTTAAATTGAACTAATTTAGTTATATCAGTCTATCCATTGCAGCTTTCTTTTCAAGATGGAAGTTTTGCTGTTAAACACTACTAAAATGCATTGAGCTATCAAATCAATACGCTGTGTGTTCATTTTTGTTTCTCCTTCTGCCAGAGAAGGATTTGTAAGATTGTCCGTGGTTTTTACCATTTTAAGCCTCTTTGCTTCTGCTTTTGAAGTTTTGGAGTGATGTTAGGGGCATTGGTGCCTCGTGCTAGCTGAAGGAGATAGAAAAATAGGAAGTTGGGTAACAAACTTTATTGGGACAGATGTGGAGTAGTGCAAGACAAAACTGTTTAGGAAAAAAGGTTTGGAAGGAGCCCACTTGGAATACT
>VWZY01008652.1:0-10207 GCA_013399075.1 Chloroceryle aenea | reverse complement strand
GCTCTGCGCTCTCCCTTCCACTGCCGGTAGGCAGTGAGCAGTGTTGCACTGTGACTGGAATGTGCTGGGTGCTGTGGAAATGCTAAAGAAATTAAAGATCAGCTTAACTGCATGAAGAGCTAGGTTTGCTTTGAAAGCACTTATTCTGTAGGGATTTGCATGTGCTCTTAAGTGGCTGTGGCAGAGCACGCTGTCCTTGTGATGCCGCACGCTCCGTGGTGTTGGAGCTGGGCTGGCTGGGTGGCTGGAGGGGAATGCAGGCTGCTGAGCACATTTCCTTACAGCAGAACTCACCTGGTTGGTTTGCAGCTGGTCTTGTCTGCAGCTCACATTCAATCTCCTCCATCATCTCCTGGCTGACACTTTGTGGGGCAGAAATCTGAACTCTGTTGTTCACAAGATTACCCCATTGCTTTTATGCCTTTCATTTTAGTTTTCCCACTGTATTAGACCATGGCAGGGGATGCTGGGCTTATTCCCCCTCAGTCTTCACTCTGAATTACTGCTTCCTCCTTTTTCCTACCCCTTTGCTTCCTCTGAGCAGCACTGGTTGTGACTTTTCCTCATTGCCCCCTTCTACCCAGTACTACCAGCAATTCACCCAGCTCCTTCTAATCAGTTTTCCATCCTAAACTTGGTTTTGGCTTCTGCTCACAAGCTGCACTGGCTACTGTCATAACCATCCCTACTTGTGTAGGGACGTTGGACCAGGTGACCTCTAGAAGTCCCTTCCAGCCAAAAACATTCTATGATTCTATGATAAGTAACCTCCAGACACCAGTAAGGCTGGGTTTCTGCTGGAACTCCTGTCTTACTGTATTTGCCTGCCTTTGGTTCAAAGATCTTTCTAAGAAAGCATGCATAATACATGGGCAGACCTACTTCACCCTTCCTTCTGCAGCTATTCTGTAGAAAAGAGCTTTTAAAGATATTAGTAGAGGTCAGTACCCTAAAAACCCTGCATATGGACAGTGGAGAATCTGGCCAGTGATAGTTCTGTTGCTTTGAACATAATCCAAAGTGTTGTGTTTCTTGATGTTGGATCTGCCTTGGCAACATGGCCAGAGTGGTGTTATTACTGTAAACTGAAACACAGTCAGGTTACTATGATGTTGGTGCTGCTTCCTTCAAACAACACATCCTGGCACGGTGTACACTGCCTGCAGTGCTGCTGCTGGTTGGTAATTAAAAGGTTTTTTCTGGAGTTGTGATGAGGGAATGTGGGAGTGACAGGGTGACTGTCGCTTCTCTCTCAAGGGAATGAACCTGTTCCTAAGAAAGATGGGTGTGCTTTCCAAGAGTAAAAGTCATATTTAGGAAGAGCACAAATGAGAGAAATTCCTTCTTCCTTTTGAACACCCAAGACTCAACTTTTCAAAGCAGTATTTTCCTCCCCCAAACCTCTGCATCTCCCTAAACTAAGTCAGTAAAATGATGAGATGCCCAAATATGTGCAACAGGTGTCATTCCAAATACCCAGGGGAAAAAAAAGAATGGAAACATAAAACCTAAAGTCTTCTCTTCCTTACATGGATGTAAATTGAGACTAGCCCTATTGATTCAAACTAAATGGTTCTGTATTGCATTGGGATAAATGAGTTATATCTGAATCCTTAGTTGTTAAGGAGAAAAGGGACATGACCACAACTTCCAGTTGTCCAGTTATGTGTTTTGTTTTAGGTTTTTTTAAATAGCTTTGTCTCCATAGCTCATTTTTAGAGTTGTTGTTACTCTTTCAGTGTAGTCTTAATGATGAGTTTGTAACACTTATGTTCATTTGCTTGGCAGGGAGCTGAACTGCCCCAAGAAAGCACTGTACTTTGGAGGAGGATTAACAGGGAGGAAGCTGGGTCATAGGGAAGGAAATAATTTGTTCAAACTGTCTCAAATATCAGAAAAAGGAGATTAAAAAAATCACACATTACTCTCTGTACAAATGTTCTCTTTCAGCACTTCAGGTTTTTTCTGCTGTCAGTCTCTTTTATTTCAGAAAATTGCTCTTTGTGGATTTATGTGCTGACTTAACCCTTCAGGAGGGAGTTGCCAAGGCACAAATAGACCTTGATTGAAAGGAAAAAAGCCTATTTAAATCCTGATATAGCAGTGACTGCAAAGATGGGCTTACTACATTGTCTGGGTCCTTAAGAAAGCAGATTGACAACAGTTACATAGAACTCCTGTGAGGCTAAGGTCTATTTCCATATCCACTTGCACACATTACATGATGACTGAGCAAAAAATACCAGTGTAGGTCTAGTTTTAGGTGTATGTTTGCATTCAAACTAATCATGACCCTAAAAACCTGCATGAGCTGGGGCTAAATACAGAGCTCCTGCTTGCCTTAAAATCATGTCTGACTTCTAAGACAAATGGAGAGCTTGGCACCAGTGTCAGCTTTGCAGCCAAGTGCCCATTTTCATGTTTATTTTCCCACTTCTTTTGACTCAGCTGCTTTGGCTGCATTTGGCCTTGAATATTATTATATTTTTTTCTTGTTCATTTTGGTTTTGGACCCCGTAAGTGTGTCCCTGCCTGTCAAACCTCCTGCCACCCTCTGTGTTTATGCATCTGGCATTTTAAGCTTTGCTTGTGTAATGACAGCTTCTGCAAACAGCAACCAATGTCTTAATCTGCTGTCTGTCCACAGTGTGTCTGTTTCTCCCTCCACACAGCACAGATTCTGGCTGCACTTAGTGTGCCTGGCTGCACAGGGAATAGCAACCACTGCCTCCGCTCGCTGCCATGGAAGAGGGATGTATTCTGTTTCTCCCATAGAGCCAAGGGGTGTATTATCCATCCCTAGGTATAGAAATTACCCATCTTCAGTGTGTCTGATATTTTCCAAGTGTGAAAGCTTTCTACCCAGGCTCTAAAATGACATAATCATGGTACATGTGGCTACAAAGGGTCCTTGAGAGGTCCTGTGGCCCATCATTCTGTTGTGGCAGAGTCAGCTTTACACGAGAGCCTTTCTCATAGATGTTTGCATACTCTGTTCTTAAAAGCATCCCAGTCAAGTGGGTCAATCACCTTCCTAAGTGCTCCTCTATGCTGTTGCCTAATTATCCTTCTAATTATAGAGATTTTCCCCCCCCTCCTGTTTCCCTTACATCTTCTTTTCTTAATTTAAATCCATTACTTTTTTCCTTTCATCGATGAACACAAAGAAAAAAAATCTATCTTTTAAATGTCTGAAAATGGGTACCATGCCTTTTGAAAACCCTGACTCAGTAAAACAAACTTCAGCTTTCCCCATTTTTCTTTGGGGGTCTATTTTCTCCACCTTTGATTTTTACTTCATTTGGATTTGTTTTAGTTTTGTTTTTCTGTTGTTCTCATTGTACTTTCAGCTTAGTCCCTTTCCTAAGGTTTGACAGCCAGAGGGGCTCAGGGATGTGTTGGCTGAGCTGTAACCTTTTGAAGTGTGTGGGAGGGTTGTATGAGGGAAGCTCCATTTTACCAACAGCTCACCAAGAGGGGAGTGAAATGATAATGTTGACTCTGGGCAGTTCCTGAGCCTTTTCATTCTGTTTAGATGGCAACTCTCTATTTCATAGTTATGCACCTAATTGTTCCCCTGTTAGAGCAACAGTTTGCACTTGGCTTTGTACGTTTTTAATCCCATGATTCACATGTTTTTACTTGTATGTTTTTATTTGCCTTTTTTTGTATGTGCTTTGACTTTTAATGACCTCACAGCTGAAAGTATTTACAGTTCCCTACTCCGTCATTGTTTTTCTACTCCAGTGTGTGAACTCAAAAGCCCAGGGCTACCTGGGCAAGAGGCTCGAAAGATTCGAAGCTTTCTATGAGATGAGCCTGTTAAATTCCCCATGTAGTCATACTTTCTTGGGATGACTTATGCTGCTTATTGGAAAACTACTTGGCTTGTGCAAGCATTCCACTAGATGCAGACCAAAACTTTATTCAGCACTTGGCCATTAGTGAGGGATGGAATGAATCATGATTTACTGTACCATCTGAGTTTCTTCATCTCACAGTCATCTTTCAGCTCTGTCCCTTGCCTAAATTAATCAGCCTTCCCCCCTAAGGAAGCGGAGATCCCTTTCCATGTCCCTGGCTGCTTCTGATCCTGCCTGGGATCAGAATCTGGCTTTCATCTCTGTTTACTGGAGAGCTGTAGTGTTTTGTTTTCTAGGACCAGTTTGGACCAGTTCTTTCTCAACCCTACTGTTATGAAGTGGAAAATCCCACCTTGGGGCTGTCAGTGGTACAGAAAAAATAATAAAAGGCTTAGTTTCCATGTGATCGGGGGAAGTATTTTATTATTTTGGCTATGGATTTTATGTGTGTCTAGGAAACAGATTTTATCCCATTTCCTTTATACTGGAGGATTTTCCATGTGTATTTCAATTCCTGTTCTGGACACAAAGCTTCTACTTGTCCCTACAGGGTACCTACATATTTTGGAAATCATTTTCAGTGATGGTAGGGGTATTGAAGCACCTGTGGCATCTTGGGATCTCAGCTGCTATGTATTTTGCTTCCCCAGTTTGGGTTTTTTATTATCAAAACCAACAGACCTGTCAGGGATCAAAGTTCTCCAGACTATTTACTGGAACAGGTTTAGAAACCAAAATCAGTAAACCTTGGGTTTTGTGTTTTGCTATGTAAGTTGACCACGTGTTTCATCATACAAATTGTCTTTGTTCTTGAAGGTTGAAGGAGCTGGTTATAAAACAAACCTGAAAAGAGTTTACTCTGACAACAAAAAAGCTTACCCTAACAACAGAAGAGCTTAGTGTGGCAACAGAAAGCAAACCACGACAGGAAAACCTTGCTCCTTTCCAGAGGTTCAGTGTGGCTGCTGACACCTCAGTCCTTAAACAAGGGTCATAATGAATTGAACTTATCTCTTACGAGTCAGATACTGCTGATCACATTCTCTTTTTAATGGCTACACAGCACTACTCTGCATGTGTATCATGAGTGTCATTTATACCTTGGAAAGGTATCTGCCTGACTGACCTGACTTTGTGTATTTATACTACACTCTATTTTAAGATCAACAATGCCAGAGTGGGTACCCCCCCAGATTAGCATGGCTACTCCCCCTGCACAGAACAAGTAACGTCAAGAACCTGGAGACAACTTCACATCTCCTCTAATAAATAAGTTTGAATCTAAAGTCAGGTAGCATTTTTCCTTGAAGCCTTTTCATAGAGGGATTTTTCTTCCTGCTTAAAAGACAAGTCAGTAAAGATTTATTGTAACTTCTCTCAAGAGATCTCCTAATCCTGTAACTCAGCTCCTTAAAGAGCCAGTCAAAGGAGTAATGGCTGCATTCTGCAGAGGGGCTTTTGAAAAGGATTGGTAATTTCTGAGTTATTATCATGCACTGGATTTGAATGTATCTTTAGATACTAACCCCTTTACTGCCACATTACTTTTTATGCCAGAGGTCACCTCCAGCTCTTTTGGTAAGCTAATAATTCTGTCTTCAGTAAAATCTTTGGGGGTTTATAGTCCCTTCCTAAATTCAATTGCTCATAGCAGTGCGTTTATGTAAAGTAGAGCTTTTGGAGGAGTTGATACAAGGTATATGGAAAGAGATGGCTACGAGAGTTTTTTAGATAGGAGATTGAATGTGGACTTCTGGGGTGAACACAACCGTGTTTGTCATACAGGCAGTCCAGGACTTTGTCAGGCAGAGCCTGGTAAAACAGGCAGAAAGTCCTGGCTGCTTCCTGCTGTGGGGCTGTGAGTAGATGCCACCTTGTTCCACCTTTTCATTTCATCAGGATGCTTGAACATAAGGATGAGTTTAATCTTTTCCTCCTTTAGCTTTCTCCAAGGGACACACAAGTGGTTACCTGCAAGGAGCAGATCTGCATTCTCATTCTCTGTGCTATAAAGGACATGAAGACCCTCCTTATGCATTGCACGAAGGCTTACACTCTGTTCATTCTCCTCCCTTCTCTTTTCTCTTGCCTAGTCTCTATACTCAGACTTCTGGCTTCTTCCCAGAACTATTCCTGCTCATGTCCTGTGAGTATTCCTCTTCTCTTGCCCCTTGCCATATCCAAGGCTAACAGAAAACCTTTGAGGAGCTGCAGGCCATCTATAGGGACTCTAACTGGAATCTTCAGAGGGGAAAGGCTGCTGTGGTTTGCTTTTCCTCCTGTCTGTTCCCCAGCTTACTATGGGCAGGCAAATTTGTACTCTGCTGAGCAGCTGAGAGTCAGGTGTAGGAGCTGGTGAGGAATTTTGGCTGTTAATGAAATAGATGAAGATACTGTTGCTTAAATGACAGGTTATGTCTCTGGAAATTATTTTTATCCTAAAGGTTGTTAGCTCCTGTGCTCTCTTGCTGTAGTTTGTTTGTGTGTAAGGTATATACAGACTGTGCTGATAGTGAACAGGCTTTTCTAGAGGAAATAAGCATGACATATTCACAGGAAACTGCAAAGTATTCACAGCCAGTCCTAAAAGTGTGACACACTTTCTCTGGTGAAGAACTATGGTCACCTCCAGCCCAGGTGCTTGAAAGACATAAAACAAGTACAGAACATCTTGAGCATGCCATAGACCATTTTGTGGCAACATGACTCAGGGATGAGTTGCTGAGCAAAGTGGTGGTGGTGGGGAAGGTTTTTTCTGGAGCAGAAGCTTTGTTGCATTCTTATGAGTATTCATTTGTCTCCTTATGACTTACCTCCTACTTGCTCTGTTCTGCCAGCCATGAAGCTTGGCTTGCAGGCGGTGTTGGCAGCATCTCTTGCCTGCAGATTCTGCTGGTGTCTTCTCTGAACACAGTGCCTCTGACTAAGATACATGCCACCATAGGCACCTCACCTGGGAACCATGGATGTCTCTTGCTCCAAATTGCTCTTACGGAGCGTGTAAGGTTCCCCATGGGAGAGGACACTGGTCAGGAAAGGAACCCTGTCTAGATTGACAGCTGTCCTCCAGACACACATCTGTGAAAGAGACATGTCTGTTCTGCTTCCTCACAGCTAAGTAATGGCTTTATCTTTGCAGCCTTTATCCTTCTGAAAGCCTTTTGGGATACCAGTGTCTTGCAGTCCCCAGGGGACAGCAAATTACATCTGAGCTGATTTATCAAATATCTAGCTATATTTATCAAAGATACCTATGCAGCAGAGTGCAATGCTCTATGGAAAGATCCACACCCTGCTCTTATGTGTCTTTGGCTTGCATCCCCACAGTGGGGCTACCGAGCTTTGAAGTGATTTCTGTAATGGTCTCCTCTGCGTGTGTCTCTTTCCAGCAGTGCCAGGAGATGTTCTCAGTGGTAAGGGCTCTGCATATATTCCTAGCTTGCGTGTCCACAACCTCTTTACTCCTTTGAGCTGGAAGTGTTTAAATCAGCATTGTTACGTGCTGCCACTTTGCATCCTCCAAACCAGCTCCTGCCAACTCTTGTGATGGCTGGTTTCTGCTAGCTCTCCTGCTCCAGCCTGCACTGTTCCCCCCCTCCACTGGTGCAGTGGAAGAGATTAGCCTTCGAGACCTTTTGCTACATTTATTTATTCACTTAGTTAAAACTTTTCCTACTGTAGCTGGTGACATTTGACTGTAGCACACTTAGCACTGGCAGAAATGCTGTCTTGTAGCAAGTAAATCACGTTTTACCCTTTACAGCTGGCTGGAGTTGCCAAGATTCTCTGCCTCATGCAGAAACTGCTCGTCAGCTGTACTTTGAGGTTTGGTTTTGACATTTCTTAAGCAAGGAGAAGTGAAATGGGTCATGAGTAGTCATTTCTATATGCCCAGCAATGGAGATGCTTCCATTGTGACTAATGAAAGGATATTGTTCATCAGGAAAGTTCACTGAGAAACGTGTTGAGTGATGGGCTGAGTGACTAATCTGTTGGAATTAGTGCATGTGAGAAACTGATGAGAGTGGCTTCAGTCAAGGGAAATAAGGCACGGCACAGCAGAACCTAACGCCTGGAATACACTGTTCTGGACTCTCTCCAAAACAGCTGACTCATTCTTTGCACCTCTGGCAGATTCATGCTGTTTGACTGTGTGTACTACGAGACAGGATTTGGTCTGTGGGCTGGGGAGTGGAACTTGCAGCATTTCCAGGCAGTATGTGGCACATGTTACCAAGAGCAAGCACTTGCTAAGGCTACAAACCCAGGACCTTGCAGAGCTTTCTCAGTCTNTTACCAAGAGCAAGCACTTGCTAAGGCTACAAACCCAGGACCTTGCAGAGCTTTCTCAGTCTCGCCTGATGAACCTGACAAACTGTAGAAATATTTGTGGCTGTGTACCTAACAGAGTGGTGTTCCCCAGCTTATGGGCTGTTCTGTGGATCACTGCACAGTAATACCACTTGAATTACAAAAGTCTTGTTACTTAAGAGTCTGTAGTATCACTGCTGTGTGTCATCATCCCTGCTTTCCTCTGACCCCAGGCAGTTGAAATTAAGTTGCAATAAAGGTTAAGGCTACTGGATTTCCCTTATCCCTTTAACTTTAAAACAACACTCAGCTGAATTTGTACAGCATTCTCCTGGGACATAAATAATGCAGTATTCAACTACTAGCAAGATAGCTTATTAAAAAAAAAATCATTGAAGGCTTCATTCTTGGATCAGCAGATCTAACAAAAATCTAGTCGGGCTAATAGGTTTGCAGGCACAAACCTGATTCCTTGCACTGAACAGCGTGTAAGCACGATCAGATTTCCTCACAGTGAGTACCTACAACTCCTCTCAGTCAGTAGGAGGAGTACATTACGTGCCCCTCCTCACTCTGCATGCAGCATGTGTACCTTGGGATAGATTCAGGAAGAATCAGGCCCCTGCCCTCTTCCCAGAGGTGCCAAGTACCCACACACTCTGTCTGCACTGGAAACTGAGGTTGCTCTTTTTTTTCCCCTAAATGGAGTTAATAAGCAATGAAAGGAGGTATTTTTAGCTCAATGAGCTTTGCTCATTAACTGCAGAGATGGATTCCATGAATTGAAAATGTTAACCTTGCAGGAAGTGAATTGCCTTGGACTTCACACGCAGAATTTATTCCAAGGTAGTATTTTAGAGAGAGAATATGGACATCACTGTCTCTCTGTGCATTACAGGTGTGCAGAAAAAAATCATACCCCTGTATGTAGGATGAGAAGTGATTCTCATTTCAATTGCTTCGCTTCATGTCAGGGTGCTGGGTCACAGGCTGGACGTGATGGCTTTGGAGATCTACTCCAGCCTCAGAAATTCTGTGATTCATGAGCAACTGCCTTTTTATTTTAATTTATTTTTATTTATTTCCCATTATTTGTACTATAGAATCCATGCAGCTTTCTTCCACTAGTGACTCCTCAGGTGTGCAGGAAGAGAACAGTTCTGTCTTCCAGAAGCATTCCTGAGCAGCTCTATGAACTGTACCCATGAGTGTGTATTTACAGCAAGTTCCATGGCATGCTCTTGCCTGTGGAATTATTCATAGATATAATTTTCTGCGTGGCTCCTTATGTTTGTAGCACCAGGGATTTGGATCACAGCCCTTCTAAAGGGTAAGTGTATTAATTCTTAGAAGAATTTTTAGTTCACAACTGGTCAAAATCATAAATAATAATTCTTAATTTGAGTTGTTGCTGACTCATATTTATCCATGAAGCTTGTTGCTACATGGAATGAAGATTTGTTTGGTATTTTTTATCTTTTCATTTATCAGGGGAAGGAAATTGATTTCAGGGCTAAAAGGACCTAAGAAAATTTAGTAGAGCTTAGAAAAGCAGTAATGAAATATGTAATGCAAGGCAATAAAACTTTAATTGCCACAGAACACCTGTCAGGATGGTTTTTTCCAGTCCAGTACAGATGATACAAACTGAGTATCAACAGGTAAAAACAGAATTTAGGAAGTAATTTTTCCAGCTGAGATTATTAAAAGTATGAACTATCCCAGCAGGCACAGGCTGAAGACAAAAGCACTGAGATCATCCAAAGGAGTGACGGATGCCTTCAGAAATGTGCCCCAGTAGATGCAGACACCTTGTGCATTGCCCTGAAATTCTCCCTTTTGCAGACATTCCCACTGACATCAGGAGATGGTGATTTCTTCAAGCAGTTGTATTTTAGGTGTGAGACATGGTGATCTTTTTTCAGAGGACAAATATGAAGGTTGATAATGCTCCAGTTCCTATAGAAGTGACAATCTTCACAAGCCATTACAACAGGATCCAAAGACAGAGTCTGAGCATGAAGTGTCTCACA
>VWZY01008648.1:11647-24869 GCA_013399075.1 Chloroceryle aenea | reverse complement strand
GAGGAAATGGGTGGGGACTTGGAATTAATCTTCTGAAGAAAAATGTTTGATCAGTGGGTAGGAGAGGATGAAAACCTCTGATGTTGACAGCAGGCAACTTTCTGACTAGTGTGTGATTGACAACTTTGATGCTCCAGTGGGGAGCGAGTGTCCAGCCGTGCTCAGGCATCCTCTGTCTGTGGGTGGTAGTGTTAATAATGTGGCAACTGGAAAGATTAATTGCGGACAAGCAGCAGGATTACGAGGAGGGCTTCACAGGTCTAAAAGGAACAGTGGTAGGAAGGCCTCTGATCTGTCAGCCCAAAAGGAAATTAGTTAGGGCAGGCTGGAGCAGGCTTAAAAAAAAAAAAATACGGGGAAGGGGGAGGAGGAAGATGGAGTAATGGGAGAAGGGAAGCATTTAGGATATTAAAGCAAAATGAAGAGGATATTGAAAAAGGTCATAAGGGGATGGGGCCGATGTTCTTGAAAGACCTTAATACACTACATCCTCTTACAGTACATGCAGAGTTCAGCTTGCTTTGGAAGGAACTGCAAAGTGATGTTTCTAGTGAATAGAGCTTCCACAGTAGGTAAAACCAGTTATGAACCTGAGAATAAACTCAAATTCAGGATTTTCAAAGATGTCTGAATGGAAAATACATGGGAGAGAGTTTACTTAAGCTGTTTCTGCAAGTTACTAGCTTCTGTGTGTTTTACTTTCCACCCTTTTTGGTAGAAGTAGGGATTTTGCCAATAAATTCTGTGTTACCATTAAAGAGGCCATTCATCATGCTTGCTAATGTTATTAATCAAGATATACCACAGTACTCTTAAAATGAGATCATTTTGATAAATCATGTATGACATGAAAAGACTTTATTCCTTTTAAGTGCAATTTAGACTGTAATTTTTTCCCTCATTTATGATTCATGGGAGAAACATGGATAAAATTCTCTTGCACATTTACACCTTATCTTCAGTAATAATTCAAAACTGCTTTTAGATGAAAATTCAAGGTCTGATTCACCAAAGCTGAATGCCAGCTCATTATTTTCTGGCATTCAGTAGTCCAAAAATAATGTCCATACATTAGGTGCTTGTCAAAATAGTTGAATTTGGCTGCACACCAGACAGTGTGTATCGATTACACTCAATTAAGCCTAAATGCATAAGAATTATCTGATGTTCATTTACATTTTTGATCCAGCTGCACCCTACTTTCAACCTTGTAATTTAACATTAAGTGAAACCCAAAAGGTAAAGCAAATGCAAGTGAGAAGTGATAATGTCTCTTATATGAGGATAAGGGAAATATATTCTGAAATGCTTTGAATCTTCTTAAGGTCCCCTACTTCTGTTAAATAAGCAAAATTCTCATGCATTTTCATGTTAAAGGTTATTGGAATTGGAAGGCCAACCAAAATATAAGATCACTGCTCTCCTTGTCATCCTGTGACTACAATAATTTGGCCTACTCTATTAATAGTATCACATATGAAATGCTAAATGTCTGGAATGAACATTTGCTAAGTTCAAAGTCACACTCTTGATTATAGCTGAAACACCTGTGTTATTTATTAAATTTTTAAATGTCAGAAATGGGTTGTAGCTTTTTTTGCAAACATAGGTATAAATCTTAGATACTTTTTTTTAGTCTTACATTTAGAAATGTAAAAAGTTAATGTGTAGTAGAGATATTTAATTTGGAAAGCAGAATAATTTAAATTTTACTGTTTCTTCAAACCATGATTCAAAGAGGATTGGCTTATCTGAATTACAGTCCCCCTTTAACTTCCTCTTCAGCAGCTGAACGTATTTGAAGTAGTGTGTGTGGTTGCCAAAAATAGCAGACCATTTGTATTTTTGAACCACTGGTCCCTACAAATTTGTTTCGACGCAGCAGATGTACAATATATCCTGATACTATACAGGGTGTTCCCTTACTGGTACCATCCAAATACTGGGGGGTTTATTCCTTGACAAGTGGAATTTGGTGAGTAAACAAATGAAACTTTTCTTCAGTCTAATTAGATTCCCAGACTCTTAAGAGCCAGTTGCCAGTGGCTGACTTCATTTTGTTCTAAATGTCACAAAGTTTTATTCTTCTTTTTTTTTTATGTCCTTCCCACTTTACTTTGTGTTTGCATACTAGAAAATAATTTTTCACTTCCCCATCAAACTAAAAGTTAGGCACCACAAACTTAAAAGGTCACACTCCTGATGTGTTTTTTTTTTTAAATATTGCTATGAATATTAGATTAGTAGGCACAAGAAGCATAAAGCCAAAAAAATCCTTTACCCTACCAACACCTGCTCTTAAATTTTCCTCTCATCTCATGAATTCTCTTTGTTATTGATAAGAAAAGACAACCTGGGAAACAGACTCCCTATATTTCCCTAGGAAATTCTTTCTAATGAGATACTTTGATAACAATAAATTAAAGTGGCATATTAGTTCAGAGTAATCAGATTGTGTTTGTCTTCTTTATTAGGACTGGCTAAATTATTACTTTTAATTTTCTTTCAAATGCCTGCTGATGAAAGTGAGTCATTCAGATCTTTGTGACATTCAGCAAAATATGAGAAGCACACTTTAAAGCAAGAGATTGACTCAAAAGTGGAAAATACCCTTTTCCTTCCTTCCCATCTTCTATCCAATGCTCATCTGCTATGTTCTACTTCTCAGTACCATTGTCAAATGGTTAGAACCAGATTTTAAAATGACTCACTATTTCTCTACCAGGTTAAGAGGTCATCACAGTAAGCCTGTAGAGGTCAAGCGAGTTGTGATAACACCACGCCTGTGTTTTCCCCTCTCCCCTTAGTTAGAGTGACTCTAATTCATGCTGTAAGTTTAGTAATGGCAACTCCTAACTCGCAGTTAACTATACTTGCTTCCATTTCATCAAGGAAATTTGTCTCTCCACGTAAGCATACCATGCCACCTGTTGGTTTTCCAGAACATAACATGTATTGGGATCAGTTACAAACTCAAGGCTGGCCCATTTGAGATTTCTAGCCTAGTTCACAGATAGGGAGAAGAAAACAATACCTTTTGTAGCCTGCCATATGTAGTAGCCCTATTTGGCCCTGCTGTAGTGGTCCTGCTTTTGCATATTTTGTAGTCTCTTTCTTTACCCTTTCTTTCACACTTTAGCCCTTTCTTTCTCTTGTTGTATGGTTCCTGAGTTCATCGAAAAACAAAAATTTAATGTTGTAAAATAAAGTTGTTCTTCCCTAACCATTCCCTAGAATGGGATGGTTGAATACCTGATGTGTGGTTGCTCCCTGTAATATTTTCTGCTATCGCAAGGCTCTCAAAGACCTCACAGTGAAATCAAAGCCCCATTGTGCTTGGTGTTCTGCAAACTCATGGGAAAATGTAGTCCCTCTAAAGTAGTGTTTTGATACTCTCTGCAAGCATGTCATAAATTCAACCCCAAATGAGTAAGTTTAAATATTTTCCTGCTATTAAGCAGTTCCTCTTTGCACATTTATACATGATTTTTTAATATATTTAATCTGTAAATAACTAATTTCTAGTCAGCTGTGTCTAAAATTTGGAGAAAAAAAATCTGGAGAAGTTTCATGGAAATTTTCTGTACATTCTATCACAAGTGTGAACAAATCATGATGGTCCAATATGACCATGAGTTAAGACATGTGAGTTGTTTTCCTCAGTGTTTCAAGGGGTTGAACCCCCTTTGAATAAATTCAGCTGGTGGCCGGTCACAAGTGGCATTCCCCAGGGTTCAATAGTGGGACCACTTCTGTTTAACATCTTTATCAATGATCTCGATGAGGAGATAAAATGCATCCGTAGGAAGTTTGCAGACGACTCCAAGATGGGTGGGAGTGTTGATCTGCTTGAGGGTAGGAAGGCTCTACAGAGGGACTTGGACAGACTGGATCAATGGGCCGAGGTCACTTGTATGAGCTTCAACAGGGCCAAGTGCTGGATCCTGCTCTTGGGCCACAACAGCCCCAGGCAATGCTACAGGCTTAGGGGAGAGTGGCCGGAACACTGTCAGGCAGAAAGGGACCTGGGGATGCTGAACATGAGCCAGCAGTGTGCCCAGATGGCCAAGAAGGCCAACGGCCTCCTGGTTTGTATTAGAAATAGTGTGGCTAGCAGGAGCAGGGTGGTGATTGTCCTTCTGTATTTGGCATTGGTGAGGTCACACCTCAAGTACTGTGTTCAGTTTTGAGCACCTCAATACAAGAAAGACTACTTAGTAGTAGATCTAAACTGAGCCTAAATTGATATTTATACAGGCTTTTCTTAAAATCATAAGAAGCCATGTATCTGTTGAAGTATGTTTCATTATAAGCATTGAATGCATTTGAGACGGAATAAGCTTATCAGAAAAATATTACTGTTTGTTTCCATAAAAAAGTTTTTCAAAAGCAAGTTGAGTCGATTCTTTAAGTTGGAACTACACCACAGATTGTTCCATTAATCATATACCTTTCTGGTGAAGTGTTTTTGTCAGTTTAAAAAATGGATAATGCAGTTATTTCCTTCATTCTTAATTGTAGTTTCCCTGTGGGTATATTAAAAACAATTTGAAATAAAGCATACTTTCTTACTAAATCCAAGTTTTGCATTTGATAATGTGATATGTACCATTGGGCTGATCGCTGCAATGTCTGTTTTCCATTTTTATTTGAACGTAAATCACCAAATGAGAAGCAGCAAGCCTTCAAATGGCTAAGGTCATTTCACTCTGACCTTACTAGATGACTTTGACAAGTGTTAAAACTGTGATGAATGAAAATTAACAACAGTATCATAGAACACATGAATTCTTGATAATTATGGGTCAGACTTAAGAGAATGAGTATCATGCTGTCCCCAAGAAATTTGTGTCTTCATCAGTTCCCTGTAAAAAAATGAGTCACTCTGAAATGTTGGAGAGTTGAAATATTCCCACAGATGAGAAACATTGCAAAGGAGAAATCCCAAACACTTGCAATTTTCCCAAGGTAACAAATACAAAAGAATCCTTAGTCTATGTCTTTGCCTCCATAGAAAGTCACTTTTTCATAATTATTTTGGGTTTTCCTACCACATCTCATTCTGCACTCTACCATCTCTCTTTTGGATGTCTTGGCCAAACTGAGTTTTCTTTTGGTGACATCCTCTGAAAATATTTTAGAATTGAATGTATTTAGTTAAGGAAATCTTAGTTTGTATGTATATGTGTGTACTGAAACAGTTTTACATCCCACATCTTTTTGTAAGCGCGTTCTATATCTATTGAACCCATGTCAGGAAGATACCAAGGTGCTGCTGTTCTTCCTGTATTGAAATTTTTTGCATTAATGGCTACGACAGTTACTATTGTGTACAGATGTGTAAAGAATTCGTGGCATGCCTTAGAAATAAGGGTAAACATGAGAAGAGAAATACTAGGTTACAAGTACAAGCTATGGGACGCAAATAGAAGAATTTCAACTACCAACAGGTATTAATGATATTCCATTATAGACAATATAGTGTCATATCATGTCACATCTTACTCATTTACAGAAAATAAAATTTCCTAAACAATAACAATTGCTTTCATTAAAAGTACTTAAAGTTTGGGGGTTTTGTTTATTTTGGGGGTTTATTTGTCTATTGGTCTTTTTTCCTACTACAGCTTCTGCACTGTCTGTAATTTTGATGAACGTGGTTTGAAAATTTGGTACTCTTTTACCATTTGTCTGTTTAGCAACAAGGTGCAACAGTTCTTCATTCAGACAAAACTTCCACCTTTGTATGAAGACAGAGATACTTCAGGTTATGATGGTTTTGGTTGTTAGCCTCTGGAACGGGCTACCCAGAGAGGTTATGGAGTCTCCTTCTCTAGAGCCTTTCAGAACCCACCTGGATCTGTTCCTGTGTCATGCCCTCGGTGATCCTGCTCTGACAGGGTTTTATGATCTCCAGAGGTCCTTTTCAACCCCTACCATTCTCTGAGCATAACTTAAGTTGCAAGTAGTCTAACTTTACTAGCCTTGTAACTTTTATACCTTGTACTGTAGTGTGATAGACTGCAAAACTTGAACAACTTCAAACTTGCAAGAATACAAGCTTCTCTTGGAACAATACTGTTAGAATTTCTTTATAGATCTATTTGGTGATGTGTTTCTGTAAAACTGAAGCTACCACCCATTTTAACCAGCCTTCCTCAATACTATTTGTAATTGTTACATTCTACTGCAGTAAGAACTTCTGATGCATGTGTCACCAATACCTGAAGATAACTGTCACATGTCAGTGCTGTCAATGTCAAAATATTCCTGTGAATATTAAGAATAATACATACCTATACAAATCTCTTTGGAAAATAGCTTGGGGCCAAACGTCAATATGTGGTAGGGAAAACAAGTGGCTGTCTTTCAGGTGGTGCACAGGCTTACTCAGAAATGTGATTCAGAATTCCAGACAGTGTGCAAAACAATCGTAACCCTGGATGATATTCCATAGAATTAAAGTTGTTCTAACTGAATGCTTAGCTCGAAGGTAATGAAAACTGTTCTATATTTGACAGGGAATTATATACTGTACATAAAATAACAGCAAAATGCCAATAAACATACCCTCCTGTTCTTGCTTTTCCTAAAATTGGAAATAAAGCTAAATTGCCCCTTCACTCCAATATCCTTTTTAGAAGCTCTTGAATTTTGCTCACTCGGTGGTATATTGCTGAAAAGGCAAAGTATCTTCCAGTAATTTTAGGAAAAGCTATCATCAAGCTGTCAACAGTCTAAATTGAGATTAAAAGTACCAAAGAGAAACCTTCACTATTATCAGAGTCCCAAATAAGTACACTTGAATAGGCAGATAACATCTAGAGTGTATAGTATGAGACCACTTATTCCTCCAGCTTTTGGAGTGATTTACAGGGATGAAGTCTTATGTTAAATAGCTAGTGACATTTTTCTTCTTATCTTACCCAGAACAACTTGGCCCAAAGAAAACAGATAGTTGTGAATAGATGCCCGTTCTTGGAATTAATTTCAGATGTCGCATTGCTGGGTGTTGGGGCATCTGTCTCATCCTCTGAGATTCTGTGTGCCCTCAGCTCATACTGGTCATCAGAGGGAGGATTTCCAATAATTCATAGTCAAGGGTAGATTGAGATGCATGTTTACCATTCACTAAAATCAAAGTATTATTTACTCTAGCTAAAGGGGAGACTCGTGGCTATAGCATTACCTCTCTGAAAAGGAAGTACCCTGAAAAGGGTAGAATATCACTGGTGAGTCAGCAGAGGCAGGATTTTCTAGGTTTTCCTCCATATCTGATAAGTAGCATCCTTGCTCTTTAGGCAAACCTGTCTCTATTAAGATGTTTGTTTTGATGCATGGTGCATCTTTATGTTATGATCTGATTTTCAGTAAGGGCAAAAATGGGACTATAACTGTGGTCTGACATAGAAGCTGACAGCTGGTCTTCAAAAGCAAAAGCTTAGTGTGCTAATCTACTTGGTCACTGACCTCTTAACATTTTAATATAATATAGAAGTCCAACAGCTATGACAAAGCAGACTTGTAAATTACAGCATTTAACAAACTATTACTGTGATTAATTTTCATTATTGTGGATTTCTGATTGTTATTCTCAGGTTTTGTTTGGCAGTTTTTGTTTAAGCTTTTCCTTCTCCAAGGAGATTGTAGGATTCTTCTTTGTAAGTCTGGTTTGAATTCATTGCAGTTAAAAAAATATATAAATTTTGAGAATATGATTAATTACAGTAGAAGTAAGACTGAGGTAGGTTCCTTTGAATGAATTTTGCGTCTTATAAGCCAATATATCATTAGGGAATAACCTGAAGAAAAGATGATAATTATTAGACTCCTTCTAGTAAATTATCATGGGAGTCAATAAATAGTTCAGATTTTGTATTTCTTCTCTTTATTTGCCTTGTCTTTTCTATTAGAAATTATCATGTAACTTTTAGTGAACACTGTTCCTTGTGTCTTTTATTAGAACTCACCATCTTTTTACATACACTGCAATGGGTACATTGTAGACACTCCAGAGAAAACTCTACACATGAAGTTGGATATATCACTTCCATAATATCAATCCATCTTAAATGTGATGATGATTCCTATTCACCATCACGATCCTTTGTTTTCATATCACCTCCTAACCATGCAACACTGCTGCTCTCTAACTCAAAAGCAAGATGGTAAATGTGGCTTGTCCTTAGTTTATATTGCTTTTTCATTCAGAAGAAACATCCAACTGGATGAAGACTGGTTTATTACAACCTATATCTCCACAGTCTAATCTTTTTAAATTGGAGTCATAGGATCTTGACATTTTTATTACAGGGAAATATTTGGGTTTCCTCTCTTTTCCTTTAACATTTTGCTTTTAATGCTTCTGAGCAAGTCTTCTTGGTACTTACTTCTTTAAATGTATGAGACTTCTAATGTGGCTTTAACTGTTTATTATTATAATTCTATGTACTTCTCCACTTTTTATCATTATGGGCATTATCACTTTTAAGAGATCCCTTCATTTAACTCACAGGACAGTGGACATGTTCATTTTTTTGTTTAGTTTTGAAAAGTATGGTATCTTATCCTAGCTTTCTGTTTTCTGTCTCCTTTCTCACATGTGGATTCACTCATAACTTCCTACAGGTACATACTGATCCATCAAGAGGAACATTTTTAATGTTGCCCAAAGATTTCCTGATAAAGATGATAATTTTTTGAACCTGTGAGCTGTATGAAATATTCTTTTACTAAGGATACCTAATATAATTGTGTAAACTCTTGTGAGTAAAGCTACCCTGAAAACTGCAGGCAGCCTTAACAAAAACAAGTTAATCCTCCTTGGTTGGTGACTCTCTGCACCTGTACCCACATCCCATGACTCATCTTGCAGGTGTAGCCTCTTTGAGTAATCCTTGACTTTCACCCAGAGTACTGATATTTGTTTTTCTCACCCAGGCCTCTAGTGATGCTGCCTCCACCTCTCCAGAGATGCACTATACACCTCTGCCTTCAGGATCCAGAGACCTCACCAATCACAGAGGTATGAGCTAAACTTTTATTGGTATGAATTGTTGCAGGGTGGTTTTGCTGTATGGCCTTCTCTGTATTAGTTGATGCTGCATTGGCCCTTTATAGAGAACAGGCTTCTTGTCAGGCACTGGATGAGAAAACCATACCTGTCAAGACTACAGATTTTAACTCGTATTAAATAGGATTTAAAGGGAGTCTACAGGGAAAGCAAATAAATCTATGGATAATAGCATTCAGTGATTTTGTGTGTGTGTGAGAGTAAAATGTAAAGAGATTAGAGTACTTAAATATAGCTAAGTAGATGATTCCATGCAGCATTGGTAATTTTGAGAAAATTTGTAAACTTTCTAATATTCGTGGAGAGTTTTTTGACAGTTGAACAATTTAGGGCTGTAATTTTGAAGTGGTAACATGTTTTCATTGCAATAAAAAGAGATTCTTTGCTGTTTTTCAACATTGAAGGTGAATCAGTGTTCAGTTTCCTCCTTCACCGTCCCTAGAACTTTGAAAATTTGCCCAAGGGGCATTTTGATTCCTTTTGGATACCTACAGGGCAAAATGTTCAGAGAACAGGTGAAAAACTGAAGCATTCAGGAAGGGTGCATTCCAAGCTTTTTCACCTTTGTTCAGGAGAAATTTGTAATTCTTGCAGGCTTTTTTAGTTTAAGCCCAGAGCAACAATGCTCTTATTCATTTCCCTCATTAAATGATCCCAGGTTGATCATGTAAACCATTTGTGTAGAGACGGGTTTTGTATAGGATCACAGAATATTATAGGATACCAGAATCAAAGTTCGTCTTACATTTATGAATTGATGGTATCTTGGTGTTAGTGTGTGTTCAAATTCTGCAGCACTGCAGAAGATCGAAGCAGTGTTAGTAGAATGCTGTCTTACTTGTGACCTTCTGAAAGAATCAGGCAACCTAGGCTGAACGAGGTGATTCAGGTGGGATGGATGAGGAAAGCAACTGATTAGCCTTTAATTCATTTCAGCCTATGTCATTGTCATTATGCCAGGACTGAAAATGGGTATTAACCTACATCCTGCTGTTGGTGTAAACTGATATGGTGTACTGGAAATCAGATGCCCTAAAAGGGCTGCAGTGTGTTGTGTTCTGACACTGAGCTCGTGCAGTAACAGATAATTTCTAAAGATACTTTATTAAAAACTGTAGTAAAGAAAACAACTGCAACCCAGTGTGTACCTCCTACCTCCCCACACCCCTCAGTTCCAAATAAATGTTTTAATTTTCAGGAAGAATACTTGTTTGAGTACTTGAGGATTTTTGGTATTGGATGAAATGGCTAGAGTCTAGTAAGAAATATGTAGAAGACAGAATGCTGTGTAAGTGCCTAAGTTCTCTAAAAATACATAAAAAGTAACATTAAAAAGCTGGATATACAGATGTTTTAGATGGTAGTGAATTAGAAGTGTGGATTCATGGCTGATTTTGGAATCTGACTTAGCAAATAAATGCTAGTAGCATTAAGCTTTAAAAGTTGTGTGCCTGCATTATTGATTGACTTCTCTTGCAGTAAAGCAATTGTGTGGCTCTAGCAGGCATTGCAGACATGGCCATACAGGTGTCTGTTCAGAGCTGGAGCTCACCAACTTGCCAGTGTCTTTGCTAAGGTTAGAGAATGCTTGCTCTTTTACTGTGAAATTCCCCAAATTATCAACTTTTTACCCTTAGCTGGTTACATAATTCTATATTACTTCTATCTTTACTCTTCCTAGAAACACTCTGCTTCACATGCTAAATGTGCTGAAAGTTTCCTTGATGACTGAGCATGGTTATAAATAATGTGAATGGAGAAGTGAGTGTAATCCAAAAAAAGGGTAAAATTGGCCCTAAAAGAGATAGTATGCTAACATGATCCAATAAGCTTATATATATATGTATATATAAAATATACTCACAAGGAAATCATTAAGAAAACTTTCCAAAATTCCAGGTGTTGTAAATAAAGTTTGGAACAACCTGCTGGCAGGGCCCGTTAACTCAATCAGCTTCTTTTATACAAAGAAAAATCTCTAAGCTCACAAGCCTGTAAAAGATTAATTGGAGTCAATGGAAAAATCTCCAGGAAAAGAATGAAATACTTAAACATGCTATTTTAGGTTCTTCAGATTTTTTTTCTTCGGTGAATGCTTTCGGTGTTGTAAAAAATGATTGAATCAGCTGGTGCATGTGTAAATATTGGCAGTTTTCAATGCAAACTTGAAAGGAGAATGATATAATTTGTGAATGCTCTTATTTGTCCCTGCAGAAACTTGTTTACCAGAATCTGATAGCCTGGCACATGGTTTGGTACAGCTGTAAATTGACTGGGGGGGAGGAGATTGAGAGCAGGAGCAAGCTGATTGTTTTTTGAATAGTATGGTTTTACTTGGAAATTTCTCTAGCTATGAATTTTGCAGGGAGAGCAGAAGAACCTAATTCTGCTTGTGTTGCACCATGCATCTTATAGCTTTTGTGTATAAAGTATATTATTTTCCAGACAGGATCTAGTCTTTTTGGGTTGACTCCATATTTTGTACAGACAATACTGAGGAATCTCTCTCTTTCCCTTGGAGCCCCCTGAAACAGTATATGACAGTGAGGCATCAGTGTGGAATGATATGGAATAATCACTGGAAATAAAATATCAAGTGTTACGATACTTGAACATATAAGTCCATGAAGAAATGTATGTAAATATCGGGTACACATTTTTAGGCTTTAGAAAATTTCTGTCAGTCTTGGGAAAGCTTTTTCCCTTCAGTTGCTAAGCTGAACCATCACTCAGCTCCACTGTTCATAATTTTTAGCAGAAAATGTATTGGTCTTCTATGCAGATTTTGTGCACCTGACAGCAAAATGACCGTGATTCTTCATGAGATCTAATTGCTGTCCCATGAGGCAGGCTTTCCAAAGTGGTAATTTTATAGCTAGCGTTACTTTTGCTTTGATTCCAAAACAATGATCTCAAACTCCTAAGGGTCTTTCCTTGGTCTTTGTTAAACTAGCATTTTGCGTTTCATTTTGTATGGTTTTAGACACTGGTGATTTACTGTATGAAACTTGTACAATTCTCTTACCCACATAAAACAAGCCAATTTAAAGACATATCCCTCTGTCATAAAACGTGCTTCACTTATTTTAAAATTGCATTGCTTATATTCTAGCTATCAAATTTTCTGATGAAACAAAATAAAATGGGCCCCACCTTCCTTTGTGCTTGCCACCTCTAAATCTAAGGAAAAAAAAACCAGTTATTGTTGTTCTTAAATAGAAATGACCACGATCTCCATACACAAATGTAATGAAATGTAGTACAATCTAGCAGAATCTTGCTCAAAAAAAGTTGTCATTTTATTTTAATAACCCAGTTATTTTTCTGTTTTTTGGTGACAGATTATTAACTGGGTACATGTAAATTCTTAAAACAGAGCTTTCAATTCTTAACATGGTTGAAACTGATGGAAAAAGAAATTTTAAAATATTCATAACATAATTTTAAGGATAATTTGCTTGATATGTGGAAAAAGGCTCCCCACCCTCCATCCCCCTCAGGTTGTATATTCCTTTTTCGTAATGGCATCTTTGGTATGGAAGTTCTTTTGTTATGTGTAAGCATTCAGACTCAAATTGGCTTTTGAAAAGAACACTGCTTTCCAGTTGGTGGGGAAAATAGTCATTTATCATTCCATTTCTTGAGAAGCAATATTACTAAATCATGACTATGATGAAAATCTGGTTTACCCATATAAAAAATAAGGTGCTGGATGCCCTTTGTTTAAACAGATATTTTATAACATTGTCTATTACCTGATTTACTTGAACACCTAGTTGATTGCCAAAGCCATTTGGTTTCCAGTAACATTTTACAAATTACTTGTTTCTGGGCATTCTTGTTTCTGGGAATGACCAGTGGTAAGTCTGCCCCATGGCTTAATGGTAAAAGGAAGAAGCAGTGTTTCCATTAAAAAATAAGCCTGTACTTAAGTAAGTAGTTTTTAGAGCCTTAGCTTGGATCTGTGCCAAGGTTTAATAGTTCCAATCTATCTGGCTTGTAAGAACTTCCTGAACAAATCCTCTGTCCTGTTTTGGTGTCTATTCAGTTAATTACCCAAGTGTTCTGGTATGCACAGACATTACATTTTCTCATTTTATGTTTGAATTATGAATACCCAAATGAAAATGTTACTTATTCTACCAATAT
>VWZY01008645.1:3930-15384 GCA_013399075.1 Chloroceryle aenea | reverse complement strand
CTGTAATAAAGCCCTTTTTCGCGTCCACCATATTGGCGTAAGCGTGGAAATTGGCGGCGCGGCCATTGAGCGAGCTGCGTAGTTAGCGTGGACCAGGTCACATCTGTAACCTTCGTGTATCCCAGAGATTTAGAGATACAAGAAGGCTACATATAGTAATATAAGAAAATTACAGCTCTGAGATAAATCGAGTGTTTCTGTGATAGGCAGGTCAGGTCTACTGTACTTCATGAAAGGAACTATATCTCTGTAACACAACTGAATTTGTGGTCTCAAACAATGCAAGACAACTTTGTGCATTTCTTCCACAGCCCTACTCAAGGCTTCCTCACTGCAAATATATATGAATATATTTTGTAAGATATATGTTCTCACAGAAGTGTGTTTATATATTATATATGAAAGTTTTAGTTCGATAAGTGGACAGTGAGGTGGGTTGAGAACTGGCTGAATGACAAAGCTCAGAGGCTTGTGATTAGTGGTGCGGAATCTAGACAGAGGCCTGTAGCAAGTGGTGTTCCTCAGGGGTGAGTGATGTGTCCAGTTTTGTTCAACATATTCACCAATAACCTGAATGAAGGGATGGAGTGTAACCTCAACAAATTTGCTGATTATACAAAACTGGGAGGAGTGGCTGGCACACCGGAAGTGAGACCTGGACAGGCTGGACAATTGAGTGGAGGGGAACCTAATGAAGTTCAGCATGGGTGAGTGTAGAGTCCTGCACCAAGGGAGAAATAACCCCATGCACCAGTACAGGTTAGGGGTTGACCTTCTAGAAAGCAGCTCCACAGAGAAGGACCTGGGAATCCTAGTGGACCAATAGGTTAACCATGACCCAGCAGTGGGCCTTTGTGGCCAGTGGTATCCTAGGGTGCATTAAGAAGAGTGTGATCTTGATGGAGGTTCTCCTCCCCCTTTACCCTAGTGAGGACACATCTGGGGTATTGCATCCAGTTCTGGGCTCCTCAGTTCAAGAGACAAGGAACTACTGGACAGAGTCTAATGGAGGCTACGAGGATGATTAGGGAATTGGAGCATACCTTTTACAAGGAAAGACTGAGACACCTGGGTCCGTTTAGTCTGGTGAAAAGAAGACTGAGAGGGGATCTTACCAATGTTTGTAAATATCTGAAGGGTAAATGTCAAGAGGATGAGGTCAGTCTCTTTTCAGTGGTTCCCTGTGGTAGGACAAGGAGTACAAAAACAGGAACACAGGAAGTTCCATTTCATCATGAGGAATAACTTATTTATTGTGAGGGTGACATTTACCCTTTCTGGAGGCAAATAAACTCTCTTTTAACAAGCTAAATCAGAGGCTCCACATATTCTTTATGGAAATACAGAAAATATGTAACACAGCAGCTCACAGCAGCTTAAAAACAGGGACTAAAAGAGAGTTAGGGTTTAAAGAAGAAAAAGAGATTTATCAAGTTACTTATCCCAGTTCTGCTGTTCAGCTGCTAGGAAGGCTTTGCAGAGAAATTATCAGTTGCCTAGAGAAATATTCTTTCTTCCTACTGTGGGTGGAGAAGATTGCATTAGTCTCTGTCAGCAATTAACACTTCACACAGAAATTGAAGCTTTTAGTGTAAAGTCCTTTTATACTTTCTGCATACTGAGGTGAGCACACTGAGTCTGGCATTCTCTTGCATATCCAGACAATGTGATATAACCATAGGTGAAAACTGAACAAAAAAAGTCCTGTTAGGCAAACATAATTTATCTTTCCTTGACACATGGGATTTATCAAGGTTGGACTGTCTAGTTTCTAAGGACATAAAATCCCAGGAAGCATTCTGGAAAGCAGGGTTTTACTTAGGAGGAAATCTGTGGCCAAAACATAAGTTTTGACTGCAGAATAACTCTTGATGGCAAGCTTTCAGATAACCTTGCTGAAAACCTTTGAATATGGACAAAACAAGACATAGAGTACCTTGCAGAAATAAACTGTTCAAAGTTCTGTGATAGAAAAGCCAGTGAAGAATGTGTGGTGTATGTTGAAAGCTCCAAAGGCTCCTAACTTCTTTCAACTGAAACCAGTTTTCATTAAAACATACTCTGAAAAGTAAGTAGTATTAAGACCTCTTTCTAGCCACATCTGAAATTTCTATTCTACATACGTTGAAATCCTTAAAAGTTCTTGATTTCTAATGGCAAAATATATGTTGATATTCTGTTAGTGCTGAAAAAATGTCAAGTTAATCCATCTGCGAAGGTAATAAAACACTGTGAATAATTCAGAATCAGCAATTAGAGTGCATGAAAGAAGTAGGCTGAAATATAATTTGAGATAGAATAGGCCTGAAGATTTTATATACTATAACATGCTTCCAGAGTTATGTAAAAGTATGTTTTATTGGTTTAAATAACTTGATTACTTTGATGTAAAAAAAAACCCCAAACTTCTAAAGATATATCTAATTTTTATAAAAGCAAGTACTATAAAAGAATTCTAGTAAGTGTACCACGAAAATTGAATTTCCTGTTATTCCATAACTATTCACAAAATTTAAGAAATTGTATATTTCCTTATCCTAGTGAGCTTTACTGAAATTTGCAACAAAGAGTTATTTATATTTTTCTTTAAAGTGTACATTTTAATTGGCAAAATGTCAAGGTTCATTCAATCAAATTGGTGGAATGATGGTTGACAAGATTCTTCAAGTATTCTGATTCACTCTAGAAATTGAAGACATATGTCATAGGAGAAGATGCCTTAAGAATGAAAATATTGTTGATTCAAACAGATGGTAGTTTTTTAGCCAAGAAAATGAGGGACAAGAATATGACAGCTCAATAAAAGTAAAAAACTATAAAACCTGACAAGGTCAGAGATTGGTTGGGGCAAGAAAGAGATGGATTTCAAAATAACTGTTAAATATAAACCATTATGGAAGAAAAGTTTTCTTTCCATGATGATCTTCATCACCAAAAACAAATACTTTTTTTTTTTTTAAATGCAGAACGAAGATGAAATAAACGTGGTTTTTTTTAAAAAAAAAAAAAAGAATCCATGAAATTAATTCAAGATTTAGCTATTTTTAGATTTCACATGGATACTGCTTTATGTTATTGGATTATATATACAGAAATATTCACTCAGTGAACAGGTAAACTTTCAAGATCAAAAATTCTATTATACCAGAGTAAGGCAAAGTTTCCTTAAAATTGTAATGCCAATACAGCCTTCTAAACAGGTTCTTCCCATTAGTTTATTAAAGTTTATATCAGGGTTTTACTTTCCACAGTGAACACTTTCTGGGATATTTATTGTACTAAATAGCTATCAATACTTGTTATGTTTATTACATGAATATCTTTAAAAGAACAGAGTTGAGAAAGTTGTAAGATATTTATTTTAAATAATTCTACCCGCTGCCCAACATCAAGCAAAATTTCATTAAAGTTGTCTGCTATATGATGTTATTTTACTGTTTATAGACCAAAAGTACTTGTTTTAATAATTCTTAGAAATAAAACATAGATACCCAGTTGTGGCATACTCATGGGAACTTAGGATAAAACCATACAACAGTGCCGGCTGCCAGCAAAAAGTTATTCAAAGTTTTACACAGACAATACCTTTGAGTGTTTAAAACAGACAATTCTCCTCATGCAGTATTTTGTAAAACAATTTTATGTGAATAACTTAGCATCTTATTTTTAAAGGAAGGGTTGAATATGCAGATGTAGATATCCAGTCTTACATGGATACCAGTATCAAAGCAGAAGAGAACTGAAAAAGTCTTGAGTCTGTTTTGCCATTCAGTGCCCTTTTTCATGACATTTCATCTAATTTCAGAAGGTGTGTTAAGGGCAGCTGATCTAGCATGCAGGGCTAACCTAAATCCTAAGTTATGTATAAATATTATCTGAACTATTATTGGTGGTTGTAATTAATGTTTATTAATGTTTATAAATGTTTACAAATATCTGAAAGGTGAGTGTCAAGTAGAAGGGGCCAGTCTCTTTTCAGTGGTGCCCTGTGATAGGATGAGAGGTAATGTTCACAAACTGGAACACAGGAAGTTCCATCTCAACATGAGGAAAACTTCTTTACTGTGAGGGTGACCAAGCACTGGAACAAGTTGCCCAGAGAAGTTGTGGTGTCCCTTTTTCTAGATACTTTCAAAACTTCCCTGGATCTGTTCCTGTGTGGCCTGGCCTAGGTGATCCTGCTCTGGCAGAGGGGTTGGACTCAATGATCTCTAGAGGTTCTTTCCAAACTCTGCCATTCTATGATTCTATGGTTATTAAATATCAGAATATGCTTTATCTCTTAGTCAAACAAAGAACAACAGCAACAACAACAAGTGATTCTTTTATCCCCTGTGTAATAAAAACCCACAAACTTTCAAGCCTAACATCAGGTATCTAACAAGATAAACAAGTATATCATCTACTTTTGGTTGAATGATGCTAACTATTATGTGGCATTATTACATGTATGATAGGTTTTTTGGTTTTTTTTTTAACTATCAACAGCAGGCAATCTTAAATATTATTGAAATGCAATCATCTTTCCCTCTTTCATAAAGTACATAAACATGTCAAATGGATAAACCAAAGCATTCTAATTCTAATAACTAAATAATATATGGAAAATAGAAAAGAATACTTTTGTTCTCATTATTTTTTTTAGTCTTTTATTAATGTTAGGGTTTAATTTTCATTAAAACTTCCAGTAAAAGCGATAAACATGAAAGACTGCCCCCAGAAGAGCCAATAACAAAAGTCCAACTGGCTTTGAGAAAACATGGATTTTTTCTTTCCTAAAAAAAATGACTATTTTTTTGGATTTTACAGATTTTGGATTGTATGGATTACTAAATGTAATCACAGAAAAAACTCTTAGTTACAATGACCTCCTTCATTGTAAGCATTCATGTAATCTCTTCATACCTGAGGTCTGAACTATGAAAATACATATATAGCCTTTCTTTTCACTACTGTGCCTTAGTTTTTCCTTGTAAACACTCTGGAAATTCGTTCTGATATGTTATTTTGGGTTCCTATCAAATAGGATGCCACAGGAGTGTACAGTGTAAAAGTCTTATTTTATGAACCTTGTAAGCAATAGGACTCTCATATCTTGTAACAGTGAATTTCAAAGCTTGTGTCTTTTGATAGAGAAAAAAAAATATCTTTATCTGTTCTGTTTTTTGCTGTCCCCATTCTTATTAATGAGTTTTGTATTTCCGTATTATTCAATTAAAGCATAGTCTTTAACCACCTGTCTTTGTTGCCAGAACTTTATATTGTCTCCCTCAGGGTATTTTTATATCCTCTAAAACTTTTTTTTTAATAACTCAAAGACATTCCATTTTTAAAATAGTCTTCTTTAAGTTAGGGTAACCACAGCACATCACAAGAAGTTTTTATATTTTAGTATGAAATTCCATTTCAATTACATGTGAAATAAAATATTATATTTGAAAATTCAGGATTTGCTCTTTAAAGAAAGATTTAGATTTCTTCTTTCAAATGAAGCTTAGCTCACCCTGCATTCTAAATAGACATAGAAATTTCCAGATTAATGAGAAGTGCTGTGACTAGCAGAGCAAATTAACAGTTGTCCCAAACAGGAAAAGCAGAGTTTAGAACACAAATGGTTTTATAATGTTCCAACTCAGGGAAAAGGTTTTGATGCGTATTGATTCTCATCATATGACTGTGGCTTAAAGAAAAATCTAGTGGTCTGGGAAAACAAAGATCTATGAATTATACCATTTAGTTTTGAAACTGTGTCATCAGCTGGAGTATCTAGGACACTCAGAAATAAAGTTATCAATTTTAACTGTTAATTATAAATGACTGGAAAAAGAGAAGAGACTGAAAGCTTCTGATTAATTTCAATTCCCCAAAATATCCTTTGATGTACATTTTAAGCTCTTAGAAACCGGAAAAGTCAATGAAAAATTGTGAAGAAACTATTCCAGCAGGAACAATCAATTTCTGCTTCTTTAGAAGTCCTGTCATACCAACAGGAGTACATCAGAAATAATTTCACAATTTCATGTAAGACCTGGACATACAAATATGTCATAAGCACACTGGTTCACTTTGTATCATAATCCTATCCATTACATATTTCAGTCTCTTGAATGCGCAGAGCTCCAATATTGTATCAAGATAAACATCTGGGTTCATGGCATCGGGAATGACTGTGGGAAGCTTGGTGCATCTATTAACATTCAGGGTTCTGCACTCACACACCATCATCAAACAGATCCACTATCAATGCAAAATTTCTTTGCTGTTACCATGCAACTACAAAAATCCTTATGTACATTTCTTTTTTCTCTCCTGACAGAAATATTAATGTACAGAACCAGGTTAAAAAATACTATAGACTATTACTGTTGTGAAGAAATAAAAAACCTACTGATCTAGTACATACTTACATAAGTATAAAATATGTTTTCAATAAATAATATGTTGACACGACATATCCCAAGTGAATCCATCACTGGAATGCAGCAACAGGTATGTAGGTTTTTTTTTTCACCCAAAATGTTATTTGCTTACATTTTTTTGTTATTTACTTTCTTTCCTAAAACTATTCTAAAATAGTAGTGTCAAATGGTCAAGGGAAAATTCTTACCCTATACCAAAGTTTCATATTTTCTAATAAGCTAGAACATAAGAATATACTTCAGAAGAGAGATAATACACTATATTTTCTCTTAATTTTCACATAGCCTGGAGTTCCTGCTTTTGATGTCTAAGGCGGGAATATATGCACTGAATGTGAGGCCAAATCTAAGAATAAATGTGCAACAATTTCCTTAGACTCAGTGTTTTGGCATAGAGAAGTTTTCAGTGAAAGCCAAGTTAAAAAAATCTGTAATGAAAAATGTATAACTATTTTTAAGAAAGTTTTTTTTAAAAAATGCATCTTATATTCAGTTGCATAACAAGTAAATAGTTAATGAAAATACACTTTGAAAAGAAATTTAATACATTTTTAGTCTGACAACTCAGCAATATGCATCAATCAAGTTGAATGACAATATAAATGCCATATCAAGAATCCTATAATTAAAGTGATCTTTCATAGAAGTCTTGGAATTAAAGTGCAATCTGACAGTCTCTCTCTGGAGGAAGTGGTAATGGAGATACATCTGACCAGTCTTTAATTGTGGAGGGATGCAGTTCTCTGTTTTCTTAATGATTAATAGGTTTTTTGACCAAAATAAAAGAAACCGTATGAACAGCCAGTATAAGCAGATAGTAAGGTAAATATAAAGCAAATGTCAGTCCAGATTTTTCCAGTGATTAGTTCAGGCTAATAGTGTAGTGTATTTCCACAAATTACATTATTAATATTCATACAAACAGAATTTCCAGAAGAATCAGCAGCTCTAAACTTAAAGAAGAAAATAAATCTTTAAAAACACAGAAAATGGATGGAAATTTGACTTGCATTGTCCCACTAACTGAATTACAGATTCAGTGCAGTCAGTTGTAATAATGCATACTTCTTCTACACATTTGAAAATTACTTTCATAGAAATATGTTGAACATAAGGCATTAAAAATTACCCCAAGAATAAAGTCTTTCAGATACTGTTCTGTTACCTTCTGTTTGATCAAACTGTATTGCAATACACTTCCTTGACTGACAACTGAAGTTGTTGCTTACTATTTTTTATATTACCATAATATGTAGAAGTCTATTAGAGGCTGGGATCCCTATACACAAACGTGAGTCAAGAAGATAATCCCCATGTGAAGAAATTTCAAACTAAACAGAAGATGAGACAACAGATGAAGTGAGACAGATGGCTGGAGTCTGGGGGTGGTAAAATAAAGCCCAGAGACAATACTAGGCAGTGGTTTTAAAACTCTATGAGTTTAACAATTGTCAGATGCTGTGAAGACAGTATGAAAAAATCCCCAAATTTTAATTGAGGTTCTGAGTATTTATAATGAAGATCTGAAGATGTCAATAGGGGAATCTTGACTGGGTGGGGAAATTGAATATATATATATATATCTATATGTTCACACATACACAGGTGCCTGTCTTAAAATCTGGTAAGCAATGATTTAACTTGTATTTGTGCTTAAGTTTCACCTCACTAAGGTGAGATAAGAAAAAAGGATATATGAAAGGCAATTTAGACAAGAACCTGAAAAATGTGAATCAGGAAACAGGTAATTTAACAGTATTTAGATATCTTTATGCTAGCTAATCTAAGTTTACTCTTTCATTCTGAAGACTTGTTCTCTCAAGTCAGCTGACATTTTTAACGCCCATAATATATATGTGAATAGATTTTTAATGTGGGTGTTTTTGAGCAGTATCCCACATGAATCAGCTCTGGGGATTTTATACTCTTCTGAATGAATACACTTTACTGAAAAAAAACTAAGCTCCACATACCTCTTAGTGAAGGTTCAGAGCTTTGCAGATATAAGGAACAAGAACTCTGGTGGAATACTCTTGTCTCACAGATGGAAATTCTGCATTGTCTTGTAATGTGTCTTGACATGGCCTGCTATTCACAGTGACAATCACTCATGGAGAATCCCTGATTCCCACACCACTTGACAAGTATAATTAACAATCTTCTGGTGCTGAAAAGAAAACAAGTATTGATTCAGATAGTGACACAAGGAGTTCACATAATGTCAAAAAGTTTAATTTTACGGTGTTGTTATTGAAAGTAGGAAATGGATCTCTTCTATGTTTTCTCTTCCAGACTGCTACCATAGGCTTGAGTTACTTCATTCGGAATCAGTATCTAGAACTGAAATCCAACAGACTTCAGAAATCCTGTGGCAATACTAGCAGCAAGTGGTTCTGGGAATGGTCAGTCAACAGCAGGGGAATTCACATGGGATAATGTGGTGGCTTGACTCAGATTAGACAGAGGGTGCCATCATCAAGCAAGCCATTCTATCAATCATCACCTCAGCAGGACAGGAGAGAAAATAACATGGAAAAAACCTCATGAATCCAGATAAAGGCAGTTTAATAAAGCAACAGCAAAGTCTGTGTGTGTAAGCAAAAGAAAAAAAAAAGACTTATTCTCTCCTTCCCATCAGCAGATGACATCGAGCCACTTCCCAGGAAGTAGGGCTTCAGCACACGTATTGGTTGCTTCAAAGGACAAACATTGTAATAATGAATGTCCCCCATTCTTCCTCTTTCTCTCAACTTCTACTGCTGAGCAGATATCATATGGCATGGGATATCCTTTTGGTCACTTTGGGTCAGCTGTCCTGTCTGTGTAACCTCTCAAGATCTCTCTCACTCTCAGACAACTGGCCTTTGGCGTAAGGGGCTAAGGAGGACTGTTGGACAGACAGCCTTGATGCTGTGCCAAAACACAGGTGTGTTACCAGCACTTTTCTATCTCTCAGTACAAAGTACAGCACTATGAGGGCTTCTATGGGGATAATTAACTCCATCTCACCCAGATCCAATACTGGTGGAATCAATTGGGTCTAAACAGTCAGGAGGAAATTTTTCACCATCATGACAGTCAATAAAGCTATGCAGAACACAGGTGTGCAGCTTGATCCTGTTTTGAGCAGAAGTTTAGACTAGAGATGGTCTCGGGTCCCCTTAATATGAATTATCCTATGAACTAAATGCATCCTACTTCAGAACTGAGAACCCGTTGTTGGAGGAAGGGGCAATAAACCATGAACTGTACAGAACAGTAGGTGTGCCAGGATCAGTTAATGCCTCATGATTTTGAGCCTATAATTAAAGAAATGTTTTTGGAAAGTTTCTTTAATATAGACATTTATTAAATATGAAATTTAATAATAATATGAAGATGTGGGCTAAGAAGTGCCAGAAGAAAATCAGGTATTCATTGAGGAGTAACTTGGGAAAGCATAAAAGCAAAGGGAAAAGAATAGACAGTCCAGCTAACATTCGTTGGTTCATCCTACAGGGTTAAGTAATCCTATCTCTCAGTGTCAGTGGGTGTTAATATGCTACAGTTTTTTAATGCCCACTTCACTTCCTGGAACATATGAAATTATTCTTCCTATTACTTTTGCTCTACCTTAATATTAAAAATTAAACTTACTCAGCTCCGTATTGTCATTAAAATACATTTTCACCAGTATATGAGCTTTTGGCAGACAAGGAAGTATATAATACCAAATCCATTTCAAAACCCTAAAGCATATTTTAAAGACATATTAAAGGAAGATGGATCATGGCTTTTTGAACCACAGTGTTATGTCAGCTGTGGAAACAAGTAGAAAAGTTAATACTTGTACACTCTTAAGCTTCACAGAGCAAACTCTCCAGATAACACGTTACATTCATTAATAAAGAAGTCTAAATTGCAATTTGGTCTTCTTCTGTAAAAATGAAACTTTTCCTAGATACAGTATTCATCTTAGTTGAAGTTTCATTGAAGAGTTCTTTTCAGAAGGGAACTGTTATTCCTGTGAAATGTAAACATTTATGAGGAACAGTTTGGTGACTGAATAGTTCTTTCCTTTGTAATGTTAATTATTCTTATAAAGAAGACACAAATAGAAGAAAAAAAAAAGGCTGTATCCAGTTTCAGGCACAAAACATGTAAAATATGACTTTTTTTTCTGCAAAGCCACATGTAGTTTTGATATATTTTAATTAAATATACCAATATTAATAAATATTTTGACAGAGGACTTTTATATATTAGTTTTAGTGAAAAAAATCAAACCAAAACAAAACAAAAACCAACCTACTATGCTTGTGTTTACTTCTGCGTGCTTGAATAGCTTTCACTGTGCTTACATCCTGTTGTTGCATGGAACTTGAGTATGTGCTTAGTTATACAATGATTTAAGCCATGATTTTACCTAGAAGTCTGAAGTTTAGCACATGCTTTAAGGTCAAGTTTATTTTTTTTTATTTACAACACTACTACTGTATAAGTAAAATATAAAGGGAAGGAGGACTGAAATTAATTCTGTTTTTAGGTACTTTTCCATAATATCTGTACAGTCTTCATATATTTTAAGCAATCAATAATATTTTATCAGAAGTATAGAAGTGTTGCAATTCCATCTAAATCTAAAAGCTTCTGTCATAGTCTCATGCTATCTATCTGATTCTAGAAATCAATTTTAAAAGACATTCATTTCACAGAATCACAGAATGTTAGAGGTTGGAAGGGACCTTAAAAGATCATCTAGTTCCAACCGCCCTGACAATGGCAAGGACATCTCCCACTAGAGCAGGTTGTTCAGATCCCCATCCAGCCTGGTCCTAAAAACTTCCAAGGATGGGACCTCCACCACATCTCTGGTCAACCTGTTCCACTGCCTCACCACCCTCATGATGAAGAAATTCTTCCTAATGTGTAACCTGAATCGACCCATCTCTAGCTTTAATCCATTCCCTCTAGTCCTATCACTGCTCAACAGCCTAAAAAGTCCCTCCCCAGCATTTCTGTAGGCCCGTTTAAGATACTGGAAGGCCACAAGAAG
>VWZY01008638.1:12780-31340 GCA_013399075.1 Chloroceryle aenea | reverse complement strand
TTCTGCCTTTGATCCAAATCTGTACATTTATTCCTGAAACCAGTTTCAGTCTCCAGCTTCTGAATCCAGTTCCTGCCTGCTGCTGAGTCCATTCTGGGATGTCCCCAGTGCTTGCTCCACAGCATCAGTGGTGATGGTGACATAACCACCATCAGGGGGGTGGATTCAATATTGTGTTCTATATACATTTGTATATATTTAATTTTATTATTTTTGTTAAAAGCTGTTTAACATGGAAAAGAGAAGACTCAGATCTTATGAATGTTTACAAATATCTGCCCTAGACACCTTTGTACGGGAGGCTGCAAATTTAAGCAATAAAATCTGGGAGCTGCCACAGTTTTTCAGCTTAATAGTCCTTGAAATCCCTGAAGTCTGTTTCCAGTATCACAATTAGTTTTACTTTCTCTTTCCAAAATTTTCTAGAGACTTAAAATCTGAATTCAAGACCCCTTTAGTATTTCTGGCTTAACTAAGAGGTGAATTCTGTGAGGTGCCACGTTGCCTCTCTCTTTACAGCCATTGACATCAGCAAGCACAGGACTCTATACATGGGCAAGAGCAGATAACTGAAGTATCAGACAGCAATGCTTCACAGCAGGTGTGTCAGGTAAGGAGGTAAAAAAGGGAGAAGAGATCAGTAGCTTTTCCTGCATGTCACAAGGTGCTTTTCAAGCTCATCATAAGGAAAAAGGGTCAGTGAAAAAGACAGTAGATTTTTCTACAGATTTACAGGTTTGTATTGGCTTGATAAGGTAGGGAGAGCCTTGTGAAAACATTAAAGACACTTTTGCACTCAGTGTTCATATAATGCTGTGGAAACAGATGCCAGAAATAGTCTCAAGGGAGGCAAAAGAAACAGTAAACTAGGAAACCAGGCTCCTGTTAGGGCAGATAATCAGGATATCTGAAGAATGACAAAATTCCAGTGCCAAAACAGCTCCATATGAAACTTAATTCACAAGAGCACTCTCTTGCTAGACGTACCCATTTATTCAGTTTGGGTCTTCATTACTTTACTACCTGTCCTTTAAAAATATGGAGGTGGCTCTTTGTTTACTGCAGCGACTGACACCACTTTGAGCTCATGAAGCTTTAGGTGCATCAGAACTAAACCACACACAAAAAACAGACCCAGACCAGGACCAGAGCTGGCTGTAGACCAGGAAGGGTCATCAGTGCAATCTGTCCCAGATACACTTGTACAAGTCAGTTATATTCTGCATGGGGAGACCTGGGGGTACAAGAACCGTGAGGACCTATTTTCACTTTACAGCAGGAGAAGCCTGCTGGTGCAGATACTCTTCTCTACACTTTGTTGGATAAGGGAAGGGAGAGGAGGAGACATCTGGCAGCATGGAGCAAAAAAGCAGGAAAGAACGGGAGATATGTTGTGCTCTGGTCCTTGTAGCAGGCCTGCCCTGGTCCATTTGTTGTGCAATTTAAAACTGCCTGTCAGCAACGTTTTTTATGGCAAGGCACAGGCTGAGTTGCAGAATCAGGAAGTCAAATCCAGCTTCCCTGATGTCATCCTCCACCCAGGCTATTAGGTTTTTAGCCCTATTTCTTAAGAAAGTAGTTCCTATGTGATTTTTGCAGTGTGTTTGTATGACAGTTTGTGTGCCTTCTATCACTCTTAAGAACTTTACAATGCAATTGACCCTTTTCAATCAGATGCAGCAGAAGGGCACAGGGCTCAGAGTTGTTCAGTTCACAAATGCTTGACTGAACCACTTATCTGTGTAGAGAAACAAGAGACAGAGGAACATCTGTTCCTCAAGGGAATGCAGAGAGGGCTCAGCCTCTGGCCTGAAAGTGGCCACCCGACCCATCTGCATGTGCATGTTGGCTGGCATGCGGACATGTCCTGACCAGCCACAATTTGTGCTGCCCAGAAGATGAAGGGGCACCGAAGGACACTGGAGGGGGTTATCTGTATTGCAGTGGTGGGAAGCATGGGGGACTTGAGAAGAACTGAAGGACATGGGGCATGATGGCACATTCATGAAGACACAAAGAGTTAAAGGCCTGATTTACCAAAAGTCACAGAGGCTGGGGACTGCAAGTCTGTGGTAAGCCACTTCCAGCCCTGACAGAGCACCTTTGCCACCACACCTCTCCAGGGCTCAGCACAACCTTGCACACATCCAGCTGAAGCCTGAGAGAAGTGGTGATACAGGCATACTGTACACTTCTTGGCATAGACAAAGCAGTATGGTATACTGGTGGTTTATCTGGAGATAAAGCAGATGATGCCTAAATTCACAGATAGTAGATTGAGAAAATTAAAGAAATGGGGCTTTTGACTTTATAAAATAAAAGACTCAAAGGAAGCTTGAGAGTGGAAATTAAAATAGGAAGGGTCCAGAGATATGTTCATACCTAATAATAAACCAAGGGGCTCTGACTTAATCAGACACAAAAGGAATTCTAGTGGAATTTTCTGCCTGGCGAGCAGTGGATGGAACATGATGGAAAAACAGTGAGCCAAGAGAAAGAGAGTTTGTTCCTGGCCGGATCTGCCGTGCCACACTGCAGCTGTTCTGCACACACCACCCTCTCTCCCATGTGAGCCTGGGGTAGACCAGTCTTACCTGCCTAAGATCATGTCCACCATGAAATGCATCCATTTCAGCCTTTCCTTTTCCAACCAAGTCATGAGCTATGAGTGCAATTACCATGTTTTGCATTCTGGGCAGAGGGAAAGGTACAGACAATGAGGTCACATAGCTCTGTGACCACATCTGCATGAATGATTAATCTTTGGTATCATCACACTGTTGTTGCTGTAGCTTTTGTGGTGTAAGGGTACAAGAAAGGTACTCTTTTTAATTGGATTGAATGGCTTAATTGGAAAAATGGGACAAGCTTTTAGTTGTGTCCTTTTTGTTTTTTCAACTATGGCAGCAAGGCTAATAAAAGAGACTTCCTCCCTCTACAAATCTTGCTTTTATGATTAAATCTCTACAAACTAAATACTGCACTGACTTACAGCACATTCAATATTATCCCCATGTGTCACTCTTTCAATAACTAATAAATAGAAATATCAAGTTAATGTACATCAAAGGCATTTGGAATAAAATCTTCACGTTAAACAGGAACATATGTAGCTCACATATCTTTATTTGAATAAAGAATATGGAAAAACTAACAAAGTGTACTATTTCAGCTGATCTGTTTTCCTCAGAAAACTTTGCTGAGTAAGTCAGTGAAATGCTAAACCTTGTTTCTCTTTCCATTTGTGTTGCTTAAAGAATTTTCTGCAATACTGTTGAGTGTGTGTGTTGGGAAAATAACACCACTTGAACATTTTTTGGTAACTCATTTTGATTCTCTCATGTTTTGCCAGAGATTTACTGTGTCTTTTGACATGGTAGAGGCATTTTTTGCAATGACTGCTTGGGACAGCAGCAAAGCAATCCTGCTCACTTCCGTTTGCATGTATAGAACAAAAATCTAACAGACACCAAGCAGTTTTGACGTATGTTTGGTCGATAAGAAGGAACTAGCAAAATACAACAAAATTCTCGGAAAGACACTTCAAAAAAAAAAAAAAAGGAAGTAAAGTTATCCAGAAATAACATCACTTAGTCTGTAACCAAAGAGAAGAACACCGTCTCAGGCTTCTTTGGGAGGGCCACTGCTTGGGATCAAGTGCTCCTGTGGGATGGGAGCCAAGATCTTGCCTCAAGGCTTGTTTGTGGGGTTGTCTTTGCTTTCTTCAGTTAAAATATCACCCAACCCACCCAGGACTGAACTTACCTCTAAGGTTTCAAGGATCCTTTAATGGGCAGGAGGGCATTATTTCCCCTAAGAAAGTTAAGTGACTTGTCTGTCAGCAAGTGAGCCATAGCTCTGTGAACACCTGCAGGTGCTATTTTTGTGCAGCCCTATGTTTTCAGATCATTTCCACAGAAATCCCCAGCAGGAGGTTCCCCAGCGAGTGGACTGACAATATTATTTGCTCAGTATACTAAAATCCAAGCCTGAGAACGGGTATTTTCAGTCTCTAAATACCTCTTTTGTACAACTGGGTAAAGAGGCATTAGGATTAAACTCCCTTATGACTTCCCTGTGAGGTTGCTCTAATTAAAGAGATATACACTGAAAAAAATGGAAAAGCAGACCTTGCTCTTTGGAAAAACAAATTAGAATTTTTCAGCCAAAATGTATTTCCCCCATGATCCAAACAGATAGAAAGTGAGTACTTTAGAAAACATGATGAAGAAAGCAATGAAGCAGGCAGCCTTAAGCTTGGAGCTATGGAAAATGTGACAATGAACAGAGATACCTTCATTTCTGACACATTAGTCAGTGTAAGTTTTCCTGTCCTGACTAACCTGGAAGAAGCTAAAATTAAATATGAGTTAGATTTGCAGACCAGGGCTCTGCAAATACTCTGGGTCACCTGAAGAAGAGTGAACAAGAAACTCTACAACAGTGAATACCTCTCAGGCATTTTAATAGGCACTTACCGGTGGGATAAATTCCTCTAGTCCTTACACAGATTTATTGTGCTTGGTGTTTTGCATGTGTACGTTTAAACAAAAATAAAATGCAAGTGAAATAAACCAAAAAATCTAGGCAAGAAGGATATATTTACCTGTATAATAGCATTTGATCAGAAGTCCTCATCACTTGTGAAGTCAGACTGCTCCACAGGTGAAGCATAGAACAATCTCTCACCCAGTGAGTAACAGCACTGCTGCAGTCCGATACCATTCAATACCATCTTGACTCAATGCACTTTATAAGAGCTATGAAAAATAGGACATCTCACAAGCACTTCTCCCAGCCCTGGGATTTCTCCAGGGAAGTCTCCCTCCCCAGGCAGTCCCATCTTTGTCATGCAGACAAGATCAGCACAGTCTCCTTTGGCTTGGAGGGGTTAGCTGGAGCTAAACTTTTGATTGGCTAGGCTATGAGGATATCTTTCAAAATCAGCAGTGGCAAACACAGCCACATAACTGGTTTCCTAATATAATTTCCTCCAGTTGCATATGCAAATAGGGTTTTCATTTAATCACAAAATGGGAGCTGGGGTTAGACCATGACAGTCTGTCAATAAATCTCTTTCATTTTACCATCAGTTTCTTGGAAGTGAAGCTACTGGGAACATAACAAATAAGAAATGGAGGGGCAGGACCTTAGAGAACTCAACCGAAAAGTAAGAAATAGAAAAATGATGTGCTAAGGATATAGACTTGCTATTCCTGTCAAATGTTCACATTGAAGTGAACTTTTCATGCGATATGGATAAACGTTGCAAGTTGTTGAAAATAAATTAGTTTTTATGTTTCATATGAGATGAGCAACTCACATAGTTTGACTACAGATATGCTCATATTCCACAAGAATCACATCACTTCAGACTCCACCTCATCAAGCCATAACAAAGCAACTGTGCTCTTGAAGAACGCAAAATAACAAAGTTTTCTGAAAAAGTCTCATTTTCATGTGTCCTGCTTTGTTCAGCTAGGCAGAATACTCCTGCCCAGACTGAAGAAATATAGACTAAATGGCAATCGTTGTATTTTCATTTTTGAAAGGCTCATCTGGTTTAAATTCTTATGTATGGGTGTATGTACCTGCCCCTGATATTCCACACAAAGCTAATGGAATAATGATGCCACCTTGACTATTAATAGCATGATTTCAGCTGATTAGTCAAGCTTAACCTACTTATTTTGACAAGGTCTTGAAGTTTGTTTCTCTTTAAACAAGAATAGAAAGCTTCACACTGATGTTTATTAAGTGTGAAACCATATTTTTCTGTCATGGCAGTGAAAAGACAAAAATAGTTCAGAGGTACCAGACAAACATTTAAAAGTATACTTGTAGAATAAGTGATCTGTCTGGTTTGTTTCCTCAGATCTAGCAAAAATACCCAACCCATGAAATAACAGAAGGTGATCCAGCTTCAAATTCCTTCATTAGGGGATGAGCAAGAACTATTATGGGTATTATTCACTCTCAAAAATGTAATTTAATGGAAGGATCTGCATAAGAATCAGGAAACTGTATGTTGCAGCTCTGTATAGTACATCTGAATTAAATGTTACTTGATCTTGATGAAAATAAACCTAAATTTTAAATGTTACTCTAGGCCAAATGCACACCAGATATTTAAGACTTCAAACCCCTTTTATACTGAATTAAATGTACTGGCCACATAACTTTGTTTTCCACTAGGTTTCCTAAGACTTTCTTTATCCTCCTCCCTCAGCCAGAGACAGCTAAGGAGACAAGCCCTTTAAGGGAGGGATGTCACTGAGGCAGGAGGGGACAGGAGCCCTTTTATCTGGCAATGCACAACAGTGACCAGCAGAACCACAGCCCCTGACGTTTCCCCCTGGAGCAGTGGATCTTAAACTCAAACTGTAGATGAGATCCTGTACAGCTCCTACAGCTGTTCCTCATCTCCATTGGGCTCATCACAATTAGCAAAAGTTTTTGTGGTGAGGATCATGACATGATATATAATGCCATGGCTCCCCATATGTGCTTTAGCTTGCATTTGTGCACATATTCGAGATGCCAGTCCCCTGACTGCATAGGCTCTGTAGGTTGTGCAGGCATGTGAGGGTTGCGTAGACAGGGTAGATGGCTGGATGATCCACATTGGTGTCTAATGGTGATCTGGAAACAGAGCACAGCCTGGACCCAGAAACTGGAAGTGAAGACAGCTCTGATAACTTACATATTGCTCGAGCATCCTCATCTGAAATGGAAACATTACTTATCAATCTAAAAATGCATATAGCTCCATAAGGATCCAGTTCTCTTTCAAACACAGCTCTGAGCTGTCAGACTAAAGCTTATCTGTCCTGACTTGTAATAACATCCAGCCAGGGGGTAGCACCAAGGAGCACAGGGGACCAGCTTTCAGGTCTGGTGGGATGAGGAGGAGGGCGGAGGAGGAGCTCTCTGTGCAGCTGACCACAGGTGACTGTTCCTGGGAGAAGCTTGCTAGAGGGTTTCTAACATCTGTTTTGATGCTGATCTATATAATTGAGACACATCCCTTGAATTCTATGTCTCCAGAGGAAAGTCAGCATCTGAGCACGAGACAACCAGGAAGAATGTGGTCCTGAAAGTTGTAGCTCTCTTATCCTTTGTCTATGTGCTAAACATCTTTGTTGGGCATCTCACTTCTTCACAGGAGATTTATAATGGGCAGTGTCAGTGCTGCAGCCTCCCAGGATTGCCACATGGAAGTTACTAGCTCACAGTTAATCAATCCTATTTCTCTGCTAATGGTATTTGAGCTGACAGACACACATCCAATCTCCCTGTCAGTGAAGAGTTCTTGCCCAGGAAGCATTTCCAGTCATTTGTCCAGTGTCTCCCTTTGGACTCTTTTGAAGTCCAACAGTGCCAGGGTATTTCCCCTTATATTTAGGCTGATTTTTTACTACTTTGATTTCTTTGTGCTACCCAGCACTGTTCTGCTCTCCCCTCAGCTGCCAGCCTCTATGGCCATGGTCCAGCATTTCCCTCCACACTCCTGTATCAAATGCTCAATTTCTTCCGTTAAGTCTTTTCTTGAAAAAGCCTGTTCCCTCCCAGCCTCTAATCAATATCTCTTTTTGATGAAACTCCCTGGAAAAGCCTTTTAAATGTGTTCCTGATAAATTGCTCTCCCATCTCAAATTTTGCTTTGATCAGTGAGGGGGGAAGGAGAGATGGAGGAGGCAGGGATCAGGAGAAAGGCAAGAAACAATAACAGGAATATTTTATATTCCCCCAAATGCATGAAACTGTGCCTATCATTTCACATTTAAAAGTGGGATACAGCTCTCTTTCCCCAGGGTGTTTTGGAATGGCTGTCATAGTTTTTTGCAGTTTGGAGAAAGCTACTACATATCTATAATCTATAGCAAAAGCAGTATTCGATGGTTTGGTTTCTACCAAGATAATTTCCTACGGCAGTTTCTTATTAAAAAGCAAATATACCACTTCTAATTGTCTTTAGTGTGTGCCTCTGACACAGTTGCATGTGCCCAAGTTATAATTCTTCAGAAAAACACATTTACAAATAATACAATTTTAAAGAAATGCACGAAAAGCACAACTCACAAACAAGCAACGGGAAAAGGTCCCCATCTGAAGAAAACAGGTTGTTATCTTAGCCATGAGTAAATTTTCCAGGTCAATCATCTCTCTCAAACACATGAGACCCTTCTATCTGACCAGCTACTCATCTCACGCCCACATGAACACACTTAGTGCTTCACATTTTCTACCTCTTGCTCCCTCAGTCACACCCAATAGCCATTAACATGGTCTCCTCTGCTTACCAATGCACAAGGCTGAGCCAGACCCTGGGCTCTCACTTGTGCTCTACATGGATCCCCAACCCTTCAAGTGATTCAAGGTGATGCACATTCAGCTTCTGCTAGTGCCAGGGCAGGCAGCTCCAGCAGACAATCCTAGGAACATCAGCACTTGTTAACTCTGGGCTCAGACCTGTGCTTGAGCCCAAACATTGGACCATCCACACTGCTTACATGAATCTTCAAGCTTTGGCTGATGTCCCAGGCAAGCTAGTAGGCTGACAACTAGAAAAGCCCACGTACAAGGAATGAACTGGCCCTTTTCTTCAGGTGGTGTAGAAACCAGTGCTTTGAGACACAGTTTAGAAAATTAAAATCCAAATTTTGGTGTAGCAGAATATATGTAGCCAAGGAGACTGAGACTCTGGAAAATAAATTCAGGGTGGTTAGCACATCTAGACTTAGGGGCCTTCATTATCATGCCTGGCTAATTTATTATACCTGCATTGAGCAAACTGACCCTGATGCTTACACACCTTAAAATTCTTGGTCTTGCTTGTGGGAATTTTGAATTGCCAGGTAGAGCAAAGTTATATCTCAATTTACCTTTTCCTCACTAATTCTTGAGGTTTTATATTCCAAAGATGGAAAGTGCAGAAGACAAATCCATCCACAGGCACAAAACCATCATATGCAAATCTCCCTCTTGTGACTATGCATAAAGATAATTCACAATAATGTTGTGAAGTTCTCCAGATGGATTAGTGCAACTTGTAAAAAGTGAAATATTCCTCATTCCTCACTAACATTCCTAAATGCATTATTTTAATGGAGTTATTTAAATGGCAGGCACATAAATGCTATATGAACACTTCTCTTACAATAATGGTGACTTCATATGCAAATGTGCACCCATTTCTCACTGATTCTGTATTACTGCATAAAAAAAGAAAGAAAAATCGACACTTAGTATTTTAAACTAGGATCATCTCACTGCTGTGGAAGACAGAGGTGTCTTTAAACTGTGGTATTTTGGGGGAAACCAGGATGTTAATTGCTCACATCATACAATTAGTCTTGTGTCTAAAGCCAAAAGCTGTCATACTGGAACTTACAGGAGCTCTGGCTTAAAACTGCAGAAGAATATTACTGCTATGAACTAGATCCTTACAGTTATAGCAGCTGTGCTTCTGGCCCAGACCATGAGTCTCTTCTCATTTAAAACCCAGCCAATACTAATGTAAATTATGTGGGCTGACCCCAGTTTTGTTTTGGGAAATGGCAAACTATGGTAAACCAGCTTTTCCCCAGTGGCTGGATCCTGCAGGGCCCTATTGCCCATGCTAAACTTTTCTCCTATAAGTAACTTTAAAAGCTTTTTACTTCAACAGACCTTTCTTAAAGAAAGCTGAGAAGAAAATGTCCTGATGCTATGTTCACACATTTAATGTCTGTGAAGATGCTATTCCTAGTCCATTCTGAATATCTCCGCTTGTGGACACTTAGGTGTATGTATTTACTGCCAGCTGAGCTGCATTATTTCAGCCAGAGGCTGTATATTCAGTTGAAGTCTTGTTCATGAAGGGTAAAGTCAACAGGAACTGTTGAACTGTTGAGGGTCTCAGATGGGCTTGGATGGGTCCTGTCCCAGGGCAAGACTTTATAGTGTTTGGAGACAGAAAAACTGAATGAGATCATCTGGTCAGATTTCTAGTTCATCACAGGATAGGCCAGTTTTATCAGGTGTGCCAGCATTGAAACAGCATTTTTTTTCCTTGGGAGGTATAAAGTATGTGCAATGAAGAGGAGGAGCAGAGGTGCCTTCCAGTGCTACCCCAGCTGTGGGGACCTGCTCAGGAGGGATGTTCTGGAGTGACCTAGCTCCACTGCCAGCCACTGTGGCACAGACAGCTGTGTGATGCAGTGCCATCTTCCTCCCCAAAGCCTGGAGGAAGCTGAGCATTGCTGGGCAGTGAGGAAACATTTTAATCAGTCGTTTCCTGTCAAACTCATGAGCAAAGGTGGTGGAGCAGAAGAAGTCAGGCTGACATACTTCAGGGCCTGAAAATACTGCAAATGCCAGTCAGCCTAATCCTCTCATGATGTATGAGTACATGTAATACAACATCAGAAAGAAACACGTTGTACAAGGTTAAAGAAAAACTATGTCTAGCCCAGTACTACTTCCAAAAGTAGCAGATGTTTACAAGAAATACAAAAAGCAGGGCGATATGAAATAATTTGTCATTGGTTTAGGAACCTGTTAAACTGAAGGCTGGCCATGGACCTGTATACTGCAATGAACTAGTGGAGGGGGTCTCTTCTCCAGGAATTGCGTCTTTTAAAATCACTGAGTTTACTCCCTGAATGAGGATTAATCCCCTTTTTCTTTTAATATATTTATTGTTGTTATAAGAACCCTACGTGAGGGTAAATTCACTTCCTTCTCATATGCTGTCTCAGTATTTTTCTCCCAGCTATGAGGAAATGTCTTATTTCAAGGATGGATTTTTCCAGCTCTAACTTCCTATTGCTAGATTGTACCACGCCTTTCTCAGCACACTTGAAACAGAGCACGGAAAGCAGATTTTTCTCTTTCCCTTCCCCTGTTATACTGTATCCATTTTTAGGTAACAGCCACTCAGATTTTTAAAATCCTGATCCAGAGGACCATTTAATCACATGATGTTCTTTAAGTAACTCAGTAACCCCATTGACTTCAATGGGACTACTCAGGTTAAAAGTTAAATGTATGGATAAGTGTTTTGCTTGAATAATATTTAAGTTCTTTTTAATTTCTCATTTACTCTCATTCCTTTTTCATGATACTTGATCTGTCCAATGTGTTGGAAGAACAGCGTTTGAAGTAAATAGTTCAGCATGGGACCACGTTAAGTTGCAACACAGCAATTTCCACTGCAGCTTTTGTCTAGCACTGAAGGAATTCTGACTGATGGATACCAAGAGTTTTTTTGATGTTATTTTCTTTGAGGAACTAGTGCTCTTCATTTCTGCTAATTCCCTCAGCTGCCTAGTGTATTTGTTCAGCAGTGCCCTAAACAGGAAAGGTTTCCTTCAAACAATAGGCTTCTTTGCATTTTGTGCGTGTGTGTGTGATTTTCTGAACCCTGACCTAGGGAAAATGTACTGGTCTCCATCTGGTATGAATCAGAGCTGTTTGCAGACATGAGGGAGCTATGCTTATTTACACCTGACCAGCTGTCTACTGTGTTAAATATGTAAATGTGTGTAGGTGTGCAGTTAAACATAGAAGATCTGGGCACAGGAATAGGCCTTCCATAATCTGCTCTTGGGAAGTGAGATACAACAAGGACAAAAAGCTGAAATATAAATTTGTTTCTTCCTGATGTCAGGTATGATGACACATAATACGTTATTGTCCTCCTGTGCCAATAGCAAAATGCTTTTGAGTAATGTTTGGAACATAATTATACCTGCACTATGGCCACTCAAAAGCTTTCTAGCACTTCAGCTATTTCAAATGAATCTGCAGCATTTCAGAATTTTCCGTACTAGTCACAGGCTGTTCCTGTGTCCTGCATATAGATGACCAGGGGTTGTGGCTCCTTTTGCAAATATGAAGTGGCTGTTTCAGATCACTCAAGCTAGGAAGTTAAGTATTGTCTGACTCATGGTTCCAGTTATTTTCTGAAAGCTTCTATATTTGTCTGTTGACCAGATGCAGAGCTGAATCCCTTCTGTAAGGTGCTTGGAATATGCAGTGAGACTATTCCTTAACATACAGTACTACCCCGATACTCCAGAATTTTGTCAATTTTCCAGAGTAGAAACATTTTTCATTAAATTGCCTGCGAGTAATTTGCACATACAAACTATATTGTACATAACAGACCCAGTTCTTAAAGACCTAAATAAAATTCCACTTGAATGAGCAAATGGTTATGTTTTTCTGCCTAATTTGCAATTGGAATTGAGGTGAATATTTTTAGATCTTCACATTTTATAAAAATCTCAGTGTGGAGGTGCAAAATAGCCTTAATTTGCATAGGAAGCAACTTAGTTTTCCACAGCTCAGGAAAGGTAATATGTAATATGTAAGGGGTTATAATTCCATTAGTTTTTAGAATATTTTGATGCAATTGGTAAGTCAGACAAGAAAATCCATAACCTATGCTGTACCACTGAACACCAGTGAAGTTTTAGCATTTATGAGACAACAAATGATGCTTTAACATTTTAATGAGAAAATAGATACCTCCTGTGTAAATGCATAAATAGGAGTCTACCCCAAATATCCTTCCAGCAGATAGAAGTTCATGGACTTCTTGATTTGGAGACTGCATTTCCTCCATTGTGATAAATAAACACAATGAGCCTATCTTACAAGATTTTTTTTTTTTTTTTTACATCCTTTATCTGCAGTAAAAAATCAGGAATCCACTGTCAAGAAAGCAGGATGTGTGATACTGTGCTGTATAGTAATTATCCCAAAACCTAACGGAAAATATAGCTTGACTTTGAAGTGTTAGAGTCTAATCCTAAATAAATTATTGTGATCAGTCAGAGGTTGCCTTCATCTTTTATCAGTTTAACACTTTGATTCAAGTTTTCAGGAAGGTTATGGGTTAGATGTGGTAGCTGCCATCTTGTCTGACTGCAGAGTGTGCTAGGAAATGGCAGACAGGATGTTGTCCAGCTTGAAGTAATTTCTAACTTGCTTGTGCTCTAAGTGTGAATGTCCATAACCTGTCAACTTCCATGCGTGATAGATTTTGCACAAATCCATATTTAGCAGGCTAAATATGCTGGTAAAAAGTCTCTTCCCATATTCCTTAAAGCCCCCTTTAAGTATTGAAAGGCGAAGTACTGAAAGGTCTCTCCAGAGACTTTGCTCCTTCAGGCTGAACAACTCCAACTCTCTGAGCCTTTCTTCATGGGAGAGGTGTTCCAGCTCTGACCACTTTTTGTGGTCCTTCTCTGGATCTGCTCTACCAGGTCCATGTCATTTTTGTACAGGGAAAGCTGGATAAACACAGAAACCACAGAACTATTGTGGTTGTCAGGGATCTCTTGAGATCATCTAGTCAAATCCTGCTGCTCAAGCAGGTCCACCTAGAGCTGGTTGCCCAGGTCTGTGTCCAGTCAGGTTTTGAATAACTCTACAGATGGGGAGTCCACAACCTCTCCAGGCAACCTGTTTCAATGTCTGACCATCCTTGCAGTAAAAAAGTGTATTCTTGTGTTCAGATGGAATCTCATGTGTTTTGTGCCCATTGCCTCTTGTCCTGTCATGGGGTACCACTGAAAAGATCCTGGATCCATACTCTTCATTCCCTCCCATCAGGTATACTTTGATAAGATTTTCCTGAGCCATGTCTTCTCCAGGCTGAACCGTCACAGCTCTTTTGTCCTCTCCTTATATGAAAGATGCTCCAGTCCCTTATATTTGTAGCCCTGCAATGGTCTTGCTCCACTGAGTCCATGTCTCTTTTACTGGGGAGCCCAGAAAAGGACTCAGCACTCCAGGTGTGGTCTCATCAGTGCTGAGTAGAAAGGAAAGATCACCTCACTTCACCTGACAGCAATCATCTTAATGCACCTCGGGATGCTGCTGGCAAATATAAATAAGCCAGGTCTTGATGAAAACTGCATGTCACATCATTGAGATTTTTTTGTCCCAGTTTTAGAGATCTGTATTTAAGTTAGTCTGCTGTGTTCACTTTCTAGTTAGGAGAGAAAAACAGTCTTCCAAAATGCAGATCATCTAACTCTGAGGTCAAGGGCTACGGTAGGTCAGTTAAATTGCAGCTGAGCCTAGGGCTGTTCTTTATCTACAAAGAAAACCTACATCACTCGCTAGCTGAGGTGCACACACTGTACACTTTCAAATCTGGACTGCTAAGTCCCACATTTTATTTTTTTTTTTAGTGCTTAATATTTCACAGTGCCTGCCAATGTATTAAGCAACTCGGAGTGTGGGCAAATTCCCCAGTCTTTGCCAGAATGGTTTCATACCAGAGAAAAAGGAAACGGGAGGAACAAGAAAGGATTTCAAGGGTTATATATTTGATCTTTTCTGGTCAAATGGGCTTCCTAAATTAATGCTATTTGCAATAACTAATTTGGTCTTGGTAGAGGGCATGGAAGTGTATCTTAATACATAAACTTCCAATTGGAGAAACTGTTCGCACCAGCATTTCCCAAGACATTTTACCGATTTGTGGTCTTTCCTATCTGACCTTCACTTCCCTTTCTGCCTTTTTTTGTCTCATTTCTAAGTCTTATTTGCTCTGAACTCAGTTTTTGTTTTGTTTTCTTCTTTTATTCTCCTTAGGTCTCTGTTAACTAGCGTTTTTTGTTTTTTTTTTTCACAGCTCTTTAAACGCTTGGAGAGCTGAGGCAGAGGCACGGAGCAGTGTACCAGTGATACAAAAGGATGACTGTTAAAACATCTGTGACAGCAATTAATCAAGAACTCTTAGAAGCATTAAGTCATTAATTCTACTTGCAGTAAGGCTCTTCTTAGAAATTGTCCCTAATATTTGAAATTGAGAAAAAGTCAGCTGCAGGCAGCATTCCAGCTTTACTTCCTCCACTTTGATGCTAATGCAAGCAAAGGCATGCTTTGGGATGTCCTGCTTTGGGATACACCGAGGAAACTTTATCTTCAGACCTCCCTCTTTGGGCTTGCTGTCCTGCAGGTTCTACTTTAAATGCAGGAGAAGCAAGAGGCCGAGTTCCCAGCCAGAGGATTATTGCACACCATAGCAATTTCCAGTTTCTGCCCTGAATGCCATTGATCACTTTTCAAGAAAGCAGCAAATTAGCAGCATCTTCAAGAGTTGTTCAGCGGCTCACAAACTGATAATGCAGTCATCATTAAAATCCAGAGCTGCTGCCAATAAACAGACACCTTTTTAACTAGCTGATATAGAGCTCAGTGACTAAAATATACTTAAGCAAACCAGATGAAAACACACAGGGAAGCCTGTTCCTTTCAGTTGCAGGCTGAAAGCTGATATATTACATATTTGCATGCAATAAAGATTTTTTGGTTTACTGTTCTTAGAGAAGATTGAAACTAAATCCTTGCAAAACATCTGGTTCATAACTTCAGTATTTTAATATTAAATGTTTCCTGAAATGTGTGTAACTGCACCATGCAGGTTTGCTTCATAGCTTCATAATAAATTGGTTCTAACTCATTTTGTTATCCTTGCGCTGACTTTGATATTTCCTGCTGATAATGTAACATCAGTAATAATGCTGCTCCAAATTCAATAGTTAGCTGATATCCCAAGCACAAATTCTGAAGACAACTGAGTATTTCTTCAGTTTCAACTTCGTATTGTTTTACATTCAACTCTAAGCTTTTAATTCTCTGTTCCTTAAAATTAATTAAATTCCTTTATGTTATAGATTTGTCTTCCCAAATATGGTGTTCAGTATCACAATAGGTCCCTTCTGCAACTTCTATGGATAAGGTGTGAAGAAAGTTTGCACATCCTCTGAGCAACAGTTGTCATGTAATTGCTGGGGCTGGTATTTAGAACTGTGCATCAAAGCCCCTGAGGGCTGGGAAAAAAAAAAAATTACAGCAGTGAAGTGGAATGTTTTCCACACATTATAGTCATCCTGAACATCCATGGCTAGACAGCAAAAGGAAATCAGAAAAGGCTCATACCTTTTAAAGCATACTAAACCTTGTGAAGATGGTCTGGCTGAGCTCAAAAGCTGTAGCTTAATAGTTCCAAATAAAGCCACTTTAAATCTTAGTGTGATGCTCTAAGTTACACAAGTTGATCTCGCACCTTTAGCTGGTTTCATGTTTGTGATGAACACAGTGACGAGTCCTGACCAGACAGAAAAATTGTGTTGGCCTGACTCCCAGCTTTGGGATCCCTGTCATGCTAACAACGTCTGTGCTGCTTCTGGGGCTTGAGCTGGTATTCTTGCAAGAAATGTAGCTTAGACTAACTCTAGATATCCAACTTAGCGTAGCCTCAGCTTCTTAGTGAGGCCTTCCAGCATGACTGAGAGCATCTCAGGAGCTTGCCTCTCCCTGGGTTAAAGAAGGATCTTTGGTTCCTAACTTTGGCTACTCAGTAGAGCTCAAAGACAGACTCAATAGAAACTGAAGGAGAGCTACAAGAGCCTCTGAAATACAGGAAGAGAAAGCAGAAACCTCTCAGGGGCTCCTGAAGGGCTAGAAAGGACTAAAACAAACCCAACCCAAAACTTCACATGACAAACGTTCAATTCTAATGCCTTAAAACCCATACTAACTGTTAGCAAAGCTTTGTGCATGCTTTCGATTAGCTATATAATTACACCATAAACCCTCACTAGGATTAAATTTCATTTGAAGGCAGTGGAACTCATGGTGTGCTTACAAATAAAGCCAATTAAGATTTTGTAAAACTGGGAACTATTTCATAAAAGTATTGAGAGATTTAATGTCAATATGTAGCACTTTGCATGACTCATAGAGTCTATAAATAGGTACCGGTGTTTTCAGCCTGATCATTATATGACTGGCCTAGGTCAGAAAGAAATGTGAAAATATATAGTAGGAAACAACTGTTCCAAACAGCAAATAACTGGAACAAAATCCTTTAGATGATGTATAACACAGGAAATTCCATTTCAGCATATTTCTTGATGCTTATTCCTGCCAGGTGGAATGGATCAACAAAAAGGGAGAAGTCACAGCACATTATGAAAAAATGTTGGATTTTTGTGGAGGTCATCCAGCAGAACAGACAGAAACTCCACAAAGCTTCTACAACTCTCATTGCTCAAGTTCAGCTAGGTTCAAGCTCAATGTCTATCTATATCTTTACAATTATTTACTTTTCAATGTATCAGTACCTTGTAAAAGCCTATTTATACAAAAATCCCTTTTCAAGCTATTTCCTTAATTTATTTCAAACTAAACATATTAATTTCAATTAAAGTATAGCAGTACTGGAGTAACAGTTGTGGTGCAGAAAGACACTTTCTACAACTTGTTCATAAGAGCTTCTTCAGACTGTCTCCAGTATGACTCAGTATTAAAATAGTACCTTATAATTTGCAACAGCATCAGTAGGCAGTGAATCATCTGGTTGTATTAGGCTGTGATAAGATGGACATGTCAGCACATCATGTTATGGCATATTATAGCTGATTGAAGCACTCAAATTCAGGGCAACATAAAATATTAAGAGGAAATTATTGAACATGGCAGCTGAGATAAAAATTTCAGATCTCCACAACAGCTCACTGCAAATCAGTTTTGGAATGATAAAAGAAGAGAGAGTGGAGATTTGATATAAAACCTGAATTGGTGAGATATTTGTATAATTAAATTCAAAACAGAAATGAGAGAGGAAATGTTTTCCAGGGTGAGCATGACTAATAACTGCCTTTCAGGAACAGACTGTTGTGTTCTTAAGTGCATTTCAAAGGTTAAGCTTAACCTGCCCAAGATTAACGGGCATACTAGCTCTAGACAATTTTGTCCCTAGGTTCCTTAGACTTCATCTTTCAGCCATTAGATATATATGAAATAACAAGAGAGCAATGAACTAGGATTTGGTGTTCTTATGAAAAGAAATATATACAATAATATGTAGCCTATTTCCATGTGTTATGTGGTGGTTATAATAAAGTGTGAGGAATAATACTGTGATGGGAGTCTGTTACAGACCACCCAACCAGGAGGATGAGGGTGATGAACTCTTCTACAAGCAGCTGGCACATGTTTCAAAATCGTCGTCCCTTATTCTCGTGGGTGACTTTAACCTGCCAGACATCTGCTGGGAATTTCACACAGCTGAGAGGAGGCAGTCTAGGAGATTCCTAGAGTGTATTGAGGATAATTTCCTGATGCAGCTGGTAAATGAGCCTACCAGGGAGGGAGCCCCACTTGACCTACTCTTTACAAACAGAGAGGGGCTGGTGAGGGATGTGGTGGTCGGTGGGCGTCTGGGACTTAGTGATCACGAAATAATAGAGTTCTCAATAATCAGGGATGCAAGGAGGGCTGTCAATAAAACCTCTACATTAGACTTCCGGAGGGCAGATTTTGGCCTGTTCAGAAGACTAGTCCAGAGCATACCCTGGGAAACAGCCCTTGAAAACAAAGGGGTCCAGGAGGGATGGACATTCTTCAAAGAGCAAGTTTTGAAAGCTCAGGAACAGGCTGTCCCGGTGTGCCGAAAGGCGAGCCGGCGGGGAAGACGACCACTCTGGCTCAACAGAGAGACTTTGAAGGAAATTAGGATTAAGAAGAGGGCCTACCGGTTATGGAAAAAA
>VWZY01008637.1:20682-32451 GCA_013399075.1 Chloroceryle aenea | reverse complement strand
GAAGTGATAACCAATCTCTGTCCTCATCAAATGAGGGGGACATGATGGCACCAGTAGGGGGTCAGATCAGATCATCATGTAAATAGGAACAGAGACAGCTAAAGGGCTGAATGTAGTCTGTGTCCTGTTGGTTTCCGGAAAGAAAAAAATACAAAAGCTGTGCCTTTAGTAGCTATCAGGTGCTTCTCAGATGACACCTTGTGGACAAAAACTAAAGAGCTGAAAGCAGGCTGCCTTCACAGTGCAGATCAGTACCACCTCTAATGCCCTAAAGCATTTTTGTTGAAGGCCCAGAGGTAAGGCACTAGTTTAAAATACCCTGCTCTGAAGAGAAACATTCTCTTAGGAAAGCCTTTCTTCTGGGCATCTGCATCCAGGGAGTGGATGTTTATGCCTTCTGGTAAGACAAGTGTTTTCCCAAGGATCTCACGGATGGGAATACAACATTGCTGTGCAGTCCTTTTCCTCTCTTTGACTTGAGGGATTTCAGGAAAATGGGAGCCACTGCTGAACCAATACTGTGTCTGATGAGGCCTCTTCCATAAAGGAAAGTGGCTGTGATTCCTTCTTTGATTGCTGGCACTGCATCTTCAAAGTTAACATTTTTTTCTGTTATTTGGGCTTTTTTTTTTTCTATGTATACCCAGTTTCTTTACATTTTAACAGCTTTTTTTTTTTCTTGGTGTATTTACATGCTTTCTTTTTGTGAAAAATCCTGAAAGCTTTTATGAAGTAAAACATACACAGAAGTAATGGATTTTCTAACTTGAAACATCAAACTAAGCTGAGAAACAGAGTGTGGGAGAAGTCAAGATACAGTTACCCCATGTAATCATCTAGCTCAGTTCTTCTGGATCTAGATTATCTGTTTACAATGACACAGAGGCCACCCAAGAGTTGTGGCATTGTATTTAGTCTGTCTGGGATGGAGTTAATGTTCTCCACTTCAGTCCACATAGTGCTGTTCTTTGTGTTACTAGCTGGAACGGTGTTGATAACACTCCATTTTTTGTGNGACTGTAAGGGGTTGAAAGGGACCTCCAAAGATCATCAAGTCCAACCCCCCTGCCAGAGCTGGACCAAAAATAGGGCAGATCACTCAGAAATGCATCAGACAGGTCTTGAAAGTCTCCAGAGAAGGAGACCACAACCTCTCCAGGGAGACTGTTCCAGTGCTCTGTAACTCTTACAGTAAAGAAGTTCTTCCTCATGTTGAAGTGGAACTTCCTGTGCCTGAACTTGAATCCATTGCCCGTCATCCTACAGGGCACAAGTGAAAATATTCCATATCATATGCCATCATGCTCAGCCATAAAAGCTAAGAGAAAGGGGTTGAGGTGAGGAGCTGGGGGGTGGATGCAACATGATGATGCATTAGTTATTAAGATGTTTGTCTTATAAAGCAACTGCTACACGCACTGGGGCTCTACTTCCCATGAAGTGGCTGGACATCACCTACCGATGGGAAGTACAGAATAAATATTTTTGCTTCCATAAGTGGTCTTTGGTTTTACTCATTAAACTGCCTTTATCTTGACCCATGAGGTTTTTAATCTTATTTTCTCTCCCTGTCCTGCTGAGAAGTTATAGAGCAGATTGATGGACACCTGGCATCCATCCAAGGTCATTCCATCACAGGCATATCCTGGCTTAGACAGATTCTGCTCCATAGAAGGAATGAAGTAACATCCTGGCCCAGCTGAAAGCCAGGGTTCATTGCTATACCAGCACCAGAACTTGAAGCCTGATCCCGCTGGTGCTTAGAGCCAGAACTAGCCAAGCCTAGCTGTGCTACAATACCTGAAATATCTCTGCACATGCTTTCTAGGCCATCTTTAAGTTCTCAGAATTTTGAGTTGTTCATGAGAAAAAATGTGTGACAAACAGTAATAAAGATTGACCATCCAGAAATTGCTGAACTGCTAGACAGTACACTATGATTAGAGCCGTCATGTTAAAGTGCTTGCTGAAAACAGGTGTATGAGGTGCAGCAATCCCTGACCAGCTATCAGTTTGCTGATCCTAGTAACAGAAACTTTGGAAAGGCTGACAGTCACCAAAGGAAAGCAAATACAAACAAGTTCTAGAAGACACACTTATTTTTCTTACATCTGGTGGTGAAGGACAAGACAAAGAGACTTTGAAACACTTGTGGAGAGAATACTGTTGCACACCATTTCAGGTAGCAATCTTTGAGAACAATCCTCCTTAATTTACACTGATAACTCTTTTCAGGTTTTGCAATGTTCTTGTTTGTTAATTCCTATTCAGCAAATAAAAAGAAATCAAATCAAAGTGCCGTCATAAAATACGAAAAGAAAAAATATATCAGGAAAGTGATTTTAAAAACATCAATTAGGGAATAAAATGTCTTCAGCTTGGGCCATTTGGTTAGCATCTGTGAACACTTCTGTGTTCTGCAGCTGGGAAAACACCAGTTCATAAAATGTCTTTCAGATACCAGAGCCACTGCATGAATAGATTATTCATATTCTGCAGAAATGTTAATTGGTAACTCATTAAAAGTTTGATTGGTATATGTGAGTGAAAAACAAGATCTTGATAGTCCCAAAAATGTACTGAATAATGTGAATCTCCTTTATTTTCTGTCAGGATAATGAGGATATATTCTGTTTTTTCTGAAGGAAGCAATCAATACAAAACCTTAAAACCGGAGATAAATAAAATCAGAGCCAGCAGCAAGTGCAATCCATGAGCTAACAAAGAAAAAAAAAAAAAAAGCATTACATCATATATGAAAGATGGTTGCTCAGAGTCAAGTTGCAGTCATAGAATCACAGAATGTTATGAGTTGGAAGACACCTCTCGAGATCATTGAGTCCAACCCCCCTGCCAACACAGGAACACCCACAGCAGGCCACACATGAACAGGTCCAGGTGGGTAATCCCTCCAGGGAAGGAGACTCCACAACGTCCCTGGACAGCCTGTTCCAGGCTCTGTCACTCTCACAGTTAAGAAGTTTCCCCTCACGTTGAGGTGGAACTTTCTGTGTGCCGGTTTATACCTTCTACTCCCTGTTTTATTACTGTGCACCATGGAAAAGAGGCTGGCCCCTTCCACTTGACACCCACCCCTCAGATATTTCTTCATTTACCTACCTGCTTATCCTGAGAATTTGTGTGGCTCTGTAGCCATGGTAGCTGTGTATTTCCAAACCTCTGAACCTTTGATGTACCTGTTTTCTCCTTGCAGGTCTGATGCCAGTTAGTACAATTATCTCTGTGTAGGTGTGCCGCTAAAGTCCTAAGATGAATGACTAACCCAGAATAACCTCAGAAGTCTATGACCTCTTGATTCACCTNCGAGGTGTAGGGACAAACGTAAAGGAGAAACCTGTAGGAAGCCGCGCGGATTAGCCGGGCTGGCTTCAAAATGGTATCTTTGTAACCTGGACAGGCGGTGTCGTAATCTGGGCTCCTAGCAGGGCTTGTGTGAAGGATCGTCAAGGTTTCTATGAATAAGAGTAGGCAATTTGCGAGGGTTATTAAGTAGATGCCAGAAGTTAAGATAGTGCTTTTCTTTAACAGCTTAAAATGGGGATAACATGCCCAATGCAGATTGTGTGTTTATAGTCAGGTAGGTGGTTACCCTGACTCGTCAAAGACCGGCTGCCATGAGAGGCAAGGCCGTTGCCTTGATTTAGTATGGTTGTGTGGCAAGCAGCCTCTTACAGTACGATAGTAATGCAGTCTTTCCATCCTTCTGCTGAAGGAATGCATTTCTGTATGCAGTCATCAGCTTGCCATCATTGCTTATCACTCCAGTTTTATACTTGTATGACTTAAAATTAGTTGAATTGTGCCAGCATAACATTATAGTAATGCTGTTACTGTGAACGGTGGTGTTGTTTTCTTAAAAATAACTAAGGAGCATTTTAAGAATAAATACTGTTTTAGACTAATACTTAATTTTCTTATGTACAGAATGACGGCTGTTACAGTACTGCATGTGCTGGTCAACAATTTCAGAACTGGAAGATGAAAGCTGAACAAACTAAGAAAGTTGAATTCATAAGAACTGCAGAAAAGCTAAAAGCTCAGTAAGTTAAACACATTATCATAATTATATTTTCATGCTCTTCTGAAGGTAATATAACTCAAGGCTCAAGTTAAGAATTGATAGTAATGAAAGCTTTGCAGAATTAAGGAATGGCAGGGGCTGGAAAGGACCTCTGGAGATCATCTAGTCCAACACCGCTGCCAAAGCAGGCACACCTAGAGCATGTTGCACAGGATTAGCCTAAAATTTCCTTTTCAGGAGCTCAGGCAGATTATTGTGCTTGTTAACTGTGGTTCGGGATAGGCTCATGACCTTCGAAATGCCCTGTTCTAATTACCATTTGGATTTAAGTCATCTTCTTTAGGAAGCTTTAGAAAGACAGGTTTTTAGTTGTGAATCTGAGTAAGCAGTGACATTGGAGTGTCTCAGCAGTATTTTACGTTTTCTGACCGTATCAGCTGCTCTTTGGTTATTTTGGATCCTGGGTTACAGATCAAAAATTGACTGCTGGGTAATGTAGATCTTCCCAAGCAGTTTCAAATGAGGTGTCTTTCTCTAAAGGCTTCTAGCACACTGCTTGGGTCCTTGGTCCGTTGGTTCTTGGGTCTGGTCTTTGAATTCCAATGGATAGAAAAGCATTTCAACTGTGAAACATAAACTGCCCTGCATAGGGTTGTGAACCATACAGCAGCAATAGTCTGCTGAAGAACCAAATTCCTACTGAAAGAGTTTCTTGGGACTGTCAGTAGCGTGGCATAATATTGGGAATCCTATCAGATGTCTCTGTACCATGTGTCACCAGTGTCCTGATGTTTGAATCTCTAATGTGGTAGCACCAGAGCTAACAGATGTGCTCAGGAGTGGGACATCTGTAGTCCTTCTGCATGTGCCGTTCTACAGGTCAAACCCTAGTACGCTGCCTGATTGTAGTAAGGCAAAGGCACATCCCACTCTTGAGTTGTATTGTAAAGCTTTTAACCTTTGTAAGAAAGCAAAAGTCACCCAGAGCTTTCTGTACTGTACATAAAACATAGTCAGTAAGTAGCAGCTTTAATATCCTTAGTTATTTAAATGCTAATGAACTTGAATCTGAACCTTCAGTTGTGGGAGTACTGTCACTGGTGTTAAGGCTGAGATGATGTACACTTGTTTTATCTGTGCTGGGGCTCCATCTATATGTGCAAGTGCATTAATACAGCCTGTCTCTGTCCCTCCACTGCCGATGAAAATTCTCCTAAGACTCCCTGATAGCGTACAGATAAAATTGCAGGCCATTTTAGTGGGTGAACCTGTCAGAGAGGAAATTTCCTTGTTAATTCTTTCTCTTGTTCAAGTTCTTGAATTACTGTAGTGAGTAGTCTTAAAACTTCAGAAAGATTATCTTTGAAAACAGCTGTAGGAACAAAACAGTGATTTGTATAAATTCCTAAACAGTCCTGTTGACACAGTCTCAGCTGAATACTAACCTTGGAAATCTCTGGGGCTTCACTGTGTATTTTTGTCTTGTTCAGCATGGCAATGTTTTTCTTCCAGGCTTGCAAATGTAGAAAAAGACAGAAATGGACATCTCTACAATAGGAGGAGTGATTTCAGGGTTGAATACAGTATACTAGAGGAACTGGAACGTAGCATGACTATCAGCAGGAAAACTGAAAGTAAGGGGTTTTTTTTGCTGTTTGTTTTCTTTTTTTCTGGTTTGTTTTGGTTGATTTTTTTTTTTTTTTTACTGTTTAATAAAATGGCTTACTCATCAGTAGAGATGAGCTCAGATGGAAGGTAGATGCTGATGAAAGTGTGGTATTTCACCATGTGTACTGCTTATAAAGAAGACTTCCACAATTTGCTTGCAAAATTCAGAATCTTAAACATTTTGGGCCATCTGTGTTACTACCCACAACAACGTCAGTGGAAAGTCACTGATTGAGAAACTTGGAATCAGTTTTGTGTGAGTATTGTAAAATCTAATGTAATCTAACTAAGGTACAATTAACATACACTTACTGCAATAAAAGTTTTCACAGACTGATTGCTGATCTTAAAGATACCTTTAAACATTTCTGTGTTTGGATTTTTCAAATTTGGGGATAATGAATATTCACTGCCTAAAGAGTGCTGTGACATGGTACACAGTCTGTCCTACAGTTTCTCTTCCACTTCTGGACTAATTAAACACTTGAGTACAAAAAGTCACTTCCTGGCCACAGTACCTAGATTATTTCAAAAATATGCAAATGAATCATGGGATGCGACAAGTTGAAGAAGAGAAAGGACTTGTAGAGACAACTAAAAAAATACAGTTACATTACAAATGTTTGTGTTTCAATGTGCACCTATTAATCAAGGAAACTTATTATATCCTTTAAATCTTGCAATCCTTAGGAAAAAAAGTAAATATTTTCAAGGAATGACGAAGCTAAAAAGTTAACGTTTTTCAGGGGAGCATGGAAGTATGATAGATATACTGTTAGGGGATAACAAAGAGGACAAAGCTGAGAAGTGTAAAGCACTACATGTGAGATGTGGAGTAGTGTTAATGATCTTGTAGGGTGTAGGCTAGAATGTTGAAACGTCTCATTTACTATGTTCAGCTCTTTCAGCATGAACTTTATGTGCTTTTATACTTTGTGGTCTCAGCAGGAACTAGTAGAGTCATGTCTTAGCTTCATGTCTTAGCTACATTTCCTCATGTTTAAGTCTTGGACTCTGTTATTCCTGCCTTAAACTAAATCTTTTAGGATAGAAAATACAGCTCCTTAGTATCCAAGATGTACCCAGAACGTCTTCCTCATCAGTATTGTATTTATTGATTTATGAGGAACACATAAGCACATGCGTACTTGGGATTATGTAAAAACGTTGATTCTGCTTTAGTTAACACAGCAAACAGATCAATCCTGTTGAAGTAGTACACTCACATACTCTTTCCAAGTTTGTTTTCTCATTGCTGAGTGTTTTGAGGCTTTGGTCAGTATCAACCTCAAAATTCTGGAGAAGGTGTCATCTGCATAGGCAGTATTTGCTAAATTCCAGTTATCTTATACAAAGTTTGGAGAAAAAAATCCCACTCTGATTTAATCTAGATACGACTATGCCGTTGACCCCTGTAGAAATAGGAGCTACTACTTTAAAATCTGTTTACACTGTGTGAGGAGATATGACCCCTGCAGTCCTTCTAAATGCTTAGTATTATGCACTTACAGTCATTTTAAAATGCTTAGCATTATGACAGTTTCTTATGACCAAACAGAATTTGCGTCTCTGCTTAGGTGAAATTCCAGTTTATTTTGAGTGCTTCATTGCTCTTGTATTGAATTTAATACACAAACTGTTAGAACTATCAGCACCTCATTTTCTTTAACAGAGGCTAAGATTGTGCAGCAGCTATCAGAAATACAAAATAACGTGAAGAGACTTCAGCAACATTTAAAAGACGTAAATCCAACACCAGAATGTAAGTTGTGATGACAGATTTTAAAATGCTTCCTCTCAGACATGTTTCATGTATAGTTTTGCTTGCAATTCTCCTGCAGACTTAGGATACTCCTTCTCCAGTCTGTCTGCTTTTCCAGGAATCTGGGAAGGGAATGGTGTAGAAATGTTACAAATGGTGAAAGGTCATGAAGTTCTGTGTGGAAACAGAAACTTACTCTGTCTTAGAAGTGGTGTGGGTTTGTTCTTCAAGCTGTTGAAAGCCAGTTACTTTCTATATCTAACTCTGCCTTACTTAAAATCAATACGCTAGACTCATTTGGATATAGCTCACTCTCATATGTTAAGAGGTCACAGAGTAGGGTCTACAGGGGTCTCATTTCTCTACGGTCACATGGCTTGAAGTGTAAATTGGAATACTCAGTGGAGTATGATGAAACAACTTGTTCTATTTGGATGTTTTGAAACTTCTGGAAAATGGGCATTGAAAGAATCATTCTCCTACTATACTGTACTCCATTACGTGCAGATCAAGTTAAAGCCATCCTACAAGCTGAGGGCTTTCTGATGCTAGCTAAACTGCCTCTCATTTCAATTATTCACTGTTTATTCTATTAAAAAATATATATTTTCTTGATCTGTCAGCAAAGTATGAAGAACTAAAAAGGCATGGAATCTGAACTAAAAGTTTTAGATAGTCTAACTATACCAACTTAGTTTATTAATTTTTGAAGCCAGGTTAGTTAAACTGTATGTTCAATGTGTGTTAATAGAGATGTGCTGGTTTAAAACAAATTCTAAAACTTTTTTTTTCTGACATTGCAAACCAGATCTTCTCTAGAGAGCTGGTTTCCACAATGGGACTACAGCACGCTGACAGTACAGGATGAAGTCTTACTTCGATGTTTCTTGGTCAGCTTTCTAGAAGTAGTGACCTGCAGGATATACACCCTGGTGTATATCAGTAAAGATAGGAGTGCACTTCTGACATGACTGACTGCATTGTTAGAAGAAACAGAGGTAGAAACTCTGTGGGATAAAGCTGTCCTATTCTCTGCATCAGGTGAAGGTTATTCAGAATGAGACTTGTTTAATGGAAATAAAAGTTTATATTGGGATTTGCATCCAGTTAGCTAAATCACTGAAATCACACCTTTTGAATAAATGAGGCTGTCTTTTAAGGCTGTTTGACATGGAAACTCATGGATGAATTTTGAGATGGATGCTTTTTCACATGAATTTCACACAAACAAAAGTGCCTCAGAACTCTCTTCAAATGCCTACATTTCTGGATAGTGCAGTAAACACTGTAGGCTTCTTAGATGATAGACTCTTTTTTCTTATTTTCTTTTACAGATGTTGACAAGCTCAAGAAAATGATGGAAGAAGTTGAAAATGCAATCAATGCTTTTAAAGAGGAACAGAGGCAAATGTATGTTTATAAATGCTTCAGTTACAAGAAAAAGTGCTTTCATAAGGCACACTGAAAACTTTTCATTAATCAAGTAAACTATTATTTTGATTTACTCTTTTGCCAGTGATTCCTGTGGTATGTAAACAAAAACTCAAGCTATCAAAGTTAGAATCTTGATAAGTAGTCTTTTAGAGGCTGTTTATATAGCTATTGCAGTGATCCAGTATAACACTGCGTATGAAAAGGCTTTTCTGAGAAAGGCTGCAGAAGAGATTAGATTATGGGGGTTTTGTTGCTGCTCTTGTTTCATTTTTTAGGTGGGTGGTTGTTTTTTTCCCCTTTTGTCTACTGGTGTCAGGAGCAGATTGAGTTACTTGTTTGAATGCCACAATGTGTACTTGCACTAAACGGGTAACTTAATTCTGATTGTGTAGTGCTTTATTGTGGGATCATTAAAACCATGCTGTCATCTGTGCTAGAATTCCAGTTCTTAATCCCTAAAGAATAGCTTTTGTGTGGTGTTGAACTATTCCAAAATTCATTTTTGGTGAATGAACAATGAGTACTGGATTATTATATTTTGGTGTTTGTTCTCTTTTCAGATATGAACAGCTTTTGAAGGAGGAAAAAACTGCCATTAATGAGCTCAGTGTCCTTCAGAGAAAAGTGGAACTGTGGGTGTTAGGCAACTTAACAACAGACAAACTTTTTCAATTAGCAAAATCCAGGATCTTGGTTGATAAAACACTGGAAAATCATTTACCTAAAGAAGTAGTAGATTGTGAAAGATTTCTTCAGCAAACAGAGGGGCAGCAAGGAGGCTGGGATGATTATGACCATCAGAATTTTCTGAAAATACGGACAAAACATAAAGGAAAGTTGTCTTATGTGGATGAAGCCCTTGAGTATCTGTGTGGAAGAACAAGGGAAGATATTGAAAAGCATGACAAATGGTATCAAGAATTTAAAATTTTACACGAAAGGAAGAAGGAGGTAAAATAACACCACTAGAGCTTTTGTAGCTTTAAGAAAAAATATTTGTTTTTTAAATCCATGCATTTCGTATTTTTGTACTTGCCTATCCTGTGTTAGTGCTAGGTGGATTTCTTTTACAGTTCATGTTACGTAACTGAAGTCTTTAGCATCGTAAACTGGCCAGAAATACAGGTCTCAAAGAATTACTAATAAGTATAAACATACGAACAATCCTGAAGTGGTCTGTACATAGCCAAAGTATATTATAAATGCTTTTGCTGGCAGTGGTCCAGCAAGTTAACTGCCAGTCCCAGACCAGCACACGATCCTATCTGAAATTAGAGTTTTTGTTAGATCTGTTCTTAAGATTATCTGTCCCAGCATATAGGCAATATGCATATGTAATACTGACATAGAGAATTATGGCTCCTTCAAGAACTATCCAAATAATAAAATATACACTGACATGAAAACTGAATTATAAAATGCTACCAGGAAATTGTTAATCGAAGAAAAAAATTAAGACCTAAAACATGTTTGCATTAAAAAAAGCATATTACACCAACATGCATAACTACCCAAAGCTAATATGAATGCCATAACTTAAACAATTTTAACAGACATCTATTAAACCTGTGTGATCCATAAAACAGAAAGAATGTGAGAAAGGAGACATAGGTGCTTCTTTGCCTTGAAGCATGTTTTCATCAGACTGAATCTATTGGAATGTGTAAAATTTTCATGAGAATTTTTTTTTCCCTGCTGTTCTCTTGCAGTCAATTAAGAAGTGGAAAAAACAGCAACAGCAAGAGAAAGAAGAAAACTTCAAGGAGAAGTCAGGAAAAAATCTTAAGGAAGAATGGCTACAGTGTGAAGAATCTCAGAAGCAAAAGGCAGAAGAAGAAAGAAAAAGAAAAGTAGCAGCTGAAGCATGGAAGAAACAGAAAGCAGTAGCATTTGCAACGGAACAAACATCACACCTAAAACTAGAAGATAAGATAAAAAGGCAAGAAAAAGGCCAGCACCAATACCACATGAAGTTACTGCTGGAAAGTTACACCTTGCAAAAGAAAGAAAAGAAGGAACTTGAAAGGCTTGAAAGTAAGAGAGAAGCAGCTGAAAAAGAGAGAAGGAAGAGAACTGATGCAGAAAAAAATACTAAGTTTCAAGAGCATGTGCGTAATTACATGTCCATTTATGCATCTTGTTGTTTTAAATTTGCTTACTTCCTCCTACAATATAATCTGTTAAACACTTTTCAAAACCTAAGTTTCATTAATTGAAATCTATTTTGATTCACTATGAATAACATCATCTGTTACATGAAAGAAACAGCATGAAATTTTATTTTAGACGAAGATGTTCATTTTCCACAATATATTAAAGATCAAGCCCATACTTCTTTCCACATATTGAAGTGGTTTTATTTACTTCAGTGTGAAAAAGTTATGGGAAATGTCAGAAGACCTGATAGTTATATGTGCCTAAGAAATAAAGAGATGTTTGTAGCTCTTAATTGCTGTAAAGTCACGTTGTATCCCCTATCAATGTAAATCTGATTAATGGAAAAATTATATTAGTGTCAGCATTCACATTAGGGTTCTTTTTTATAAACAGAGAATTAAACTACTACAATCCAATTTTTTTTTCAAAACTGTGCAGCTTCTGCAGGATAAACTGTAGCAAGTATTTGCCTAGTGTTATTTTATGCCATACTATAACAAAATAATTTCAAACCAAATAAAAAAAAAAAGCTGTGAAAAGACTGCATGTATATTTTCATACAACTTATTTTACTTCCAAATTTAAGTTTCTTTTACACTTGTTATGTGTTTCAGGATCTACGTAAAATGGAACTAAGGATTCTACAAAAGCAAGCTAAAGAAGTAGAGAAAAAAGAAAGAGAAAAAAGGTTGGCAAAGTTAAAAGA
>VWZY01008633.1:5599-29959 GCA_013399075.1 Chloroceryle aenea | reverse complement strand
TAGCATTGGTTTGTTTGTTGGTCTTTTGTCTCGTGAGTTCTTTGGGATTGGGAACCACCTCTGCTGTGTGGAATATCTTGTTGAGTCAATCATTTGGAAAATTGAGTCATTGATGTTAAAAAATGGATAACATCAAGATCTTCATCTGTGCTTGAGGTGGAATCCCACTGATCTGGGACACAAACCACAGTACAACCCCCAAACTTTTAAAATAAAATTGANTTGTTGGTCTTTTGTCTCGTGAGTCCTTTGGGATTGGGAACCACCTTTGCTGTGAGTTGTGTGGAATATCTTGAGTCAATCATTTGGGAAATTGAGTCATTAATGTTAAAAAATGGATAACATCAAGATCTTCATCTGTGCTTGAGGTGGAAGCCCATGATTTGGGACACAAACCACAGTACAACCCCCAAACTTTAAAAATAAAATTGATTAAATACACGCCTTTCTTGTTTCTTGATCTTTCACTTCTGAAAACTGATGATAAGAGTGTTTTCTGGTGTTACACTTCCTGGCCATGACACGTGGGCAACCTGATGGTTATTAGGCCAGGCTTGACCTCCCAGTATTGGTGTTTTCACCAGTCTGTCTATGGATTTACACTGGGAAAGAGTAACTGCGGGATTCACTGAGAACTTTTGCATCTCTAAAGCCATCACCAAGCTGTAAATCTACGCAGTGACAACTTGGATGTTAAATTCATGAGGGAAAAAAATCATCAAGTCTGGAAGGACTGCGATGCCTGAGTCCTTTTGTACTGTTTAAATCCACTGCCACAACCCCCTTTACCCTGGAGTCCTCTGGTCTGCTGTGGTAGCAAGGTGTTGGGGTTCCCACCTGAGCAGTGTGGGCAGGTTTCACCATCGTATCATCTCAAAGTGGTCTCTGTGATGTCAGCTACCCCTGGTTTGGTGATGCTTGGCTGGGTCTCAGTGGATCAGACCCAGTGAAGGCACCTCTGGGAAGAGGAGACCTGGAGAGCCGAGCTAAGCTGGTTTATGTGCTGGGGTTCATTAAGAAGGGTGTAACCAGTAAGGCAAGGGAGATTGTTCTCCAGCTCTAGGTCACCATGTATCCAGTGCTGGGCTCTTCAAGAGAGACCAGGAGCTACTGGAGAGAGTCCAGCAGAGGCTGGGNTGCTCTGGAGAGATTCCCAACCCCCCTGGACCCTGCGCTGCTGGGCCCCCTGCTCTGGGTGCCCCTGCTGGGTGGAGCAGGGGGGTGGCCCCAGAGCATCCCCAGAGGTCCATTCCCACCCCACCATGCTGGGGTTGTGGGATTCTGTCTGCACCTTCTAGCTGGCATAGTCACCAGGAACTCACAGATTTCCCGAGTCCTTGCTTTGTTGAATGTTACTCTGTTGAACATTTAATCAGAATTTATGATTTTCCTGATGGAATTGCAGAGATATTTCATTTGCTGATGGTGTGAAATCCTCCATCATTATGTTTTTTTTAACAACTTCTTTCTGACTGCTGCACACAAACATCCTGCCCTGCCTTTTGTGGCAAATACTGACCAGGGAGCACCTTAGCTCACCAGTAACATTCCTTCTGGATTCCTATTCCCTACTTTCAGTGGAGCACAGCCACTGATGGAACTGCTGCAGCTCCGTGTCGTGAACAACAACATTGCAACGCTGTCTTTACCACAGAAGTCCCTAAAATTCAAACAGAAGTAGCCTACCCAAGATAAGCTGCCAAAACATGAACTGGGGATGCAGCTGCATCAGGAGCAGTGTCATTCCTCACGGGTGTAACAGCACGGCGGGCTCCTTACGGAGGAGGAATTTGGAAATTCCTGACAGGTTGCAGTCGTGAATTTGACTGATTTGGTCTCTGACAGATGGGTGCTTCTGTGAGCCTGGTCACAAGTATCACACCAGTTTGGGCTGGGTTCTTAATTTAAAATGTAATTTTGATTATTATTTTAATTTGGATTTTAAGTATTTGNATTTTGATTATTATTTTAATCTGGATTTTAAGTATTTGGATTTTAAGTATTTGGATTTGAATTATTTGAATTTTCAGTATTTGGATTTTAAGTATTTGGATTTTAATTATTTGAATTTTCAGTATTTGGATTTTCAGTATTTGGATTTGAATTATTTGAATTTTCAGTGTTTGGATTTTAAGTATTTTAATTTTAATTATTTAACTTAAATTTTATTTTTATTCATTTATTTTAAGGGGCATCCTTTTAATCTGCTGTAAAACAAATTATTTTTCTTTAATGTGCGTTGGCCCACGGGTTCTTGTTTTGCAGCATGCACCACCTTCCTCTCATCTCTCAGTCCTGGGCAAATTCCTAGAACTGAGAGTGGGCAATCTTTTCTGTTTCCTCAGAATCTGAAGAGCTAATATGCTTTAAAACCCCATCTCCCCATGGGTATTCCATCCCTACTGCAGGCAGGCGTTTGTGGTTTGTTTTCTTTTTCTTTTTTCTCTGTTTCTGATGTTGGACTGAGAGAAACACTTTCAAAATTTCTCACAGCAGCTTTGCACCCCAAATACCAGCGCCCTTATTTTGACTCGGGTTTGCTCAGGACTGCTGTCACTTCTTGCAGATTAAAATCACATTCAAAGTCTCTGTGTTTTGAGCTTTGCAGTAATCCAGGCAAAATCACCAAGGCTCATCTGATCCTGCACCCCCTTTTTCTTTCTAAAGCTTTTTGCCACCTGCGTGGAACTCCTGCTAGCTGATATTTTTTATTATTATTTTTTTTTTTATATATGCTCCTGCCATTAGACTGAAATGATTTTTCTTCAGTTTGCTCAAAGACAGATTTAAAGTCAGGTCCCAGAGGTAGCAGGAAAGTCGATCCTCTAAGCTACTCAGTCATTGTTTGCTTTTTTACATGTAATATCCTATTTCTAAGCCAGAGTGTGATTTAAAATACACCACACCCGACATAAATAGGTCCTTCGGAAATTTCGGAATATGACATTGAATGGGAATTAACTGCTTTTGTTGTCGTGTTTTGCTGTGCCCCCAGCGTGAAAAAAACCCATGCATCTGCTTTATCTTATTTAGCAATATTCCTCAGTCTTTTCTTTTTGTCAGAGTTCTTGACTTTCAGCCGGTGCAGCTGTAATCTTGCTGTGGAGTTCATTTCAAAGACATCCAGCGGGATATAATTTTAGGTACAGCAGCCCACCTAAGAATGAAATCTCTACCTCTTAACCATTAGTTATGTTTTACTACCCCTTGGAAACACCAGCAAAACCTTCCTATTTATTGCAGAGCTGAGAACAGCAAAGGGTTACTTCAGCCCAGGCATTGTAAGTACAAGCAACAGGACTCCATTGGCTTTAATTTGTCCATGTCTTTCATTTGATACTACCAGTATTAATAGCTTTGCAAGGAAATTCTGCAGTCATTAATCATAATAATTAATCAGATCCAATTATATTGCATATAAATGCGAACAAATTGCTGAAAAAATAATGATCTATCACCAACATGTCAGAAGGAAAAAGGGACTAAAATAGTAATTAGAAGCGCGGATTTAGTTGTGTACGAGTACTCTGCAACTGATTTTAGCAGGATGGTGATCTGATGATGTAATTAGTGGAAAGAAAGTCTAGCAGGCTTTTGCAGCAGACCCCTTAATGACTGTGCAACTCAAAAAGGAAAGGGAAAAAAAAAAACACAAGGAAGAAAAATCCTTGCGTTAGCGACTGGTTTTGCATTTGTGGTGAATTCCTCGTGTTTTTGCCAAGATGGTGAGGAAAATGTGGTTACAGGAATTGAGACCCAGTTTGTCTTGATATACTCCAAACCTTTCCAGAAGCCCCTCTGAAATGGGGGTGGGGCGGCAGCATTTCTCCCGTGGAAAAAGGCTGTCACCCACTACAGGTGCGTGCACTTCAGGGGAGATATTCAGGTAGAAATATTCCATGAAAGGGTCCAATATTTTCATTTCCCTGCCAGGCACTCTACCACCAATTTCTGTTCCAAGCAGCAAGTTTGGGTTTTTTCTGTGGGCTTTTTGCTTCTTTTTTTTGTCCTTGAACTCTTCCTTCAGCGTGATACGAGATGCTCTGCTGCAGTTTGTCGGCTCCCGACCCCCCTCTCCCCATAACCCATCCATCCCTTTCCCCCCAGGCAGGTTTTTGGGGGGGCTTTTGGAGCAGCTCAGCTTTGCAGCGGGCTCTGCTCTTGTGGTGCACGCTGCTGATTAGCACACATCTGATGAGTATTCAACCATTTTTTTTATACATACAATTTTATTACTATTTTTTTACAGCAAAGCACCCCCAAGTCCTTAAAATGTTCTGCACTGGTCCAGTGGATTACACTTGAAACAGTTAACTGAAGACTGATGAGCAGTTTTATGACAGATTTTCTCCTTGAAAATAAATGTTAAGTTCATCATAGTTTTCAATACTAAGCACTGCACTTTACTGCCTTTGATCTCAGTGTTGTGACTACTACAAAGAAATAAAACCTTATCTTACCTTTTCCAGAATCTACTGCAGAAGACCTCAATAATGCATAAGAACATCTGGAAGTGCGGTAATTTCAGCTATCAGAGATAAGAATTGACACAAAACAGGTAAACCCTACAAAGCCATCATGTTGAAATGAGCTGATTAAGGTCTGCTAACATAAAACATCGTGTAGAGCGTTTTCATGCTTGCTACATCTTCCCATTTTATATACATATAGATATATTAAAAGGAATGCCAATTATTTAATCTTTTTCTGTCTGCTTAATAGGTTGATTAGCTGGGAGGTATATTATATTTTTACATAAAGAGACAGAAGTGCCTGCAAATCTATTGCCATAGATATCTACTCCGAGTTAACTGTGAGTTCATAGAGAATACACGGGCATAGTAAACAGGGGTTTGAAATGACAATTTTTTACTGGTTGCAAGTGCTAATTGCTAGTTTCTCAAGGGTATAGAATTAATCACCTGCTAGATTTACAGTCTCTAGGTTGAGACCTGAGGATGGAGGCAATAAGAAAAGCTCTTGAGGGACATATCATATGGTGAGTCTAAATATCAGTCTCTATGCATATGTAAATTGGCAACAAAGTTTTTTCAAAGCTCAAGTATGCTAATTTCAAACAGACAAGACTAAAGCTCCCTTTTAGCAGCTGTTTAACGTCTGCCTGTGGGTGGTAGAGAGAGCTTAAAATACAAGCAAACAGTGGTGCATAAGTAATTAAGCAACATTTTGCTGGGCATAAATAATTCTGTTTATATTGCTCTTTGAAGAGTATAGAATACAAAATAACGCTTCAAGTGCACCTTTGGCCACCAGAGGTGAACCCTTCCTCCTCTTTACCTTTCCTCTGGCTCCTCGTTCTGGAGGGGAGGATGAGGTGAGGCTCAGCCCTCTTCTCCATCACCCGGCTACCAAAGAACCTCGCTCAACGCTGCGGCAAAACAAACCCGTCGAAGTTTGTGTCACGTTAACAGCTCGCCAGCTATTCCCAAATCGTCTCTCTTCCTCAAATGCTCTTCCCTTAGGCTGTGAGGTGGGGCTGAAGAGGACATTCAGCTGTTTTTTAGAGCGCTGCGCTTTCACCAGCTTAGAGAAAGTTGCTGAAATGATGCTCTGTGTGCTCTTTTGTTCAACGGGAAAAATCAGTGAGTCAACTCCACTGTTTTCAAGGTCATGAGGCTGTTGATAATCCATAAAACAAAATAGCCTGACTTTTTGCAGTTGTTCTAATTTAAATTATTGCGTGCATTAAAATAGTAAGAGAGTTGCCATTATGGTTTTAGCCTAAACCTGAGAGTTACTGAAGTGATTGAACACAAAATGCTCGTGTAATTTTGATAGCTACTCTGAACTAGCAGAATTGACTAAAAGCCTGAGAAACTAAAACAGAGAGATTTAAAAAAAAAATAAAATATCTCACTGGATTCACTAAAGACCTTGAAATTAATCACAAGGAAGATGAAAGATGTAACATGATTTGGAAGCATCTAGTCTGGAAAAAAGGATTATAAGTACTAGCTGTGATAAGAGTCAGGATTTTCAAACTTGGTTTTGATTAAATGTTGATGGTTTAAAGAATTAGGAGTTAAAAGAACCAGCGGTGAGTGGAGGAAATCCTGGGTGCCTCGGCACTGGGTTGCTATAGCAAAAGCTAATGCAGGTGTTGCTGCTGCTGCTGGCAGAGCTGCTGGTACCAGTGTTTGTCCTGGGGAAGGCAGGCAGCTCTGGGAGGGGGCACAGATGTGGCCGTGCTGATGGCCAAGGTGCCATGGTTGGGGTTCCTGTGCGCCCAGGGAGGTCCCTGCCCTGCAGTGGCCCAGCGGGAGATGAGCCCGGCACGTCTCCGTGGGCTTTGACATTCCCAGATTTCCTTGGGAGTTTGGTTTAGTGGGTTTCCCAGGCAGGTCTCAGCTGCAGCATCCCACACCCAGGAGGATCTGTGCAGAGCAGGGGCAGCACTGGGGGCTGTCTGCTCTTGGTGACCCCAGTCCCATCCTTTCCTCACTGCCCCCCTTGACTTTGCTTTTCTCAGCACCTCTCAGACAACTCCACTCCCAGTTTCTTGTAATTCAGACTGGGGTTTTTTTTGGTCTTTTATTATTTTTTTTTTTTTAATCCCTCCCCTCAGAATCTCCTCACCTATTCCTTTTAGTTTAATTATTCATTTCCTAATTCTCTTGCCTCTCCCTGCAGAACTCGTTGGGCAATTTGTCATTGTGGCTGAACAACGCGGGGCAGAGCTGAGGTGTTAGCTCTGGTGTCCAGACTGATGGGGAAAATGTTCTTTGAGCCCAGCCACCAGCACAGCTCCCTGAACACCCCAGACTGGCCATACGTGTATTTAGTGCTACAGAAAAATCACTTTATGGGCTCCAGATCACAAGCAAGAGTTGGGGTGTAGAATGTGGAGAATCTGCAGCTGTAGCCACATCTGCACCCGTAGCCAGTTCTGCCTCATTCAGAGGGAGGACTCTTGCCTGTCATCATGGGGTCATCCCCTAAAATGAGCATCAGGATGAGGGTTTTGTCTGGTCACAAGGACCAGTGGTGCCAAGAGTAGGCGAGCTGGCAATACAGCTGCAGAAATTATTGTTGGTGACCATAGAGGGAGGTGGTGCCAGTGAAAGCCTCGAGAATGGGCAATATACTCCATAAACATAATGAAACAGCCCAGGAAAATACAGGTGTGAGTGGTCTTCAGGAATCTCCTCACCACCCACCAAGCAGATTTTGGTTATGCCAGTTCCACAGTAGTATGTATTAAAACTCTCAGAGAGTTGAAAATTCAGTTTTTTGCTAAATTGCTGTCAGAACACTTGCTGTGTCAGAACAAAGCTATGGGAGCTGTTCATGCTCTGAAAGAACACTGTGTTTCTCGGGGTCTACTTTGGTTTACATGATCACTGTAGGTCCCTTCCATCCTATCCTATCCTACCCTATCCTACTATTTAAATGCCTGGATATTTACTTCCTGAAGGAGTGGCCTGTATTTGTTGTTTTGATTAGAGTTGTCATTTGCTACACTTTCTGCAAAGTTCCTTTCGTGCCTATAAATATTGGGTGCAGGAGGAAGAGTGTGGGCAGCAGGTCCAGGGAGGTTCTGCTCCCTCTCTGCTCTGCCCCAGTGAGGCCACAGCTGGAGTCCTGTGTCCAGTGCTGGGCTCCCCAGGTCAAGAGAGACCAGGAGCTACTGGAGAGAGTCCAGCAGAGGCTGGGAAGCTGCTGAGGGGCTGGAGCATCTCTGGGCCAGGCCAGGCTGAGAGCCCTGGGGCTGTGCAGCTGGAGAGGAGCAGCCTGAGAGGGGAGCTGAGCAATGCTGAGCAAGAGCTCAAGGGCCCTTTAGGGGCAAGAAGATGGGGCCAGACTCTGGTCAGGGGTGCCCAGCCCCAGGACAAGGGGCACCAAGTGGAGCCCAGGAGGTTCCCCCTGAGCAGCAGGAGGAGCAAGTTCCTTGGTGTGAGGGGGTGGGAGCCTGTGCCAGGCTGCCCAGAGAGGCTGTGGAGTCTCCTGCTCTGGAGAGATTCCCAACCCCTCTGGACCCTGTGCTGCTGGGCCCCCTGCTCTGGGTGCCCCTGCTGGGTGGAGCAGGGGGGTGGCACCAGAGCATCTCCAGAGGGCCCTTCCAGCCCTCAACTTGTTCAGACCTGTTTTCTTCTCTGAACTTCTTCTCTTTCACCTGCTATGGCTGCTGGTAGCTACTCTGCCCCTCCAACTGAAGTAAGCCAGTTTTTCCAGTACCCTTGGCTTTTGGTAGCCAGCATGAGGAAAGCACAGACACTGCTGCTGTGAGGATGCTGTAGCAATTGAGACAGTTTGGGGTTTGGAATTTTTTGGCCAGTGGAAGAGGAGGGAAATATTTTCACATTTAATTTTGGTCTTATGATCCTCAATCCCCCCTCCAGTAACTAAGCAGATATTCTTTTTTGTCCGAGTGTGTTTGTTCCTTTTTTGTATTTTATTTCTGTTTGTGGGGTTTTTGTTTTGGGGTTTTTTTGTGTGTTTTGGGTTTTTGCTTGTTGGTTGGTTGGGTTTTTTTGTTCTTTACAGGGTGCCTCTCTCAGGTCATGGGTGTCAGGCAGGTTTAGAAGCCTTCCCTGCCAGCAGGCAGGGGGGATCTGGTTCCCAAGCCCTCTCGTTCCCGTACTCTTGTTGGCCAAACCTGCACCACCTCGCTCAGAAGAGGCAGCTTCTCACCTGGCTTTGTGAAAAACCACCCTGGGTTCCCCCGGGCAAGAGGCTGTTATTGATGTCTTTAAAGATTTTCCTTGTTAATCCATGGAATTTATACTGGATGTAATTCCCACTTTCAGTTAGCAATAAGAACCAAACTATGGAAAAAAACATAAGGAAGAAGAGAAAATTTTTATTTCATTAATTTTTTTTTGCTATATAATTTGTAGCCAAACTGCTAGTTACTGGAATAAGAGGATCCTTGCAGAACCACTTCATATAATCAGATTTCTAGCCAGATTTACATTCCTGGCTTTCACTCTTCCAATAGTTACAGGATCTCAGAAAACTTGTGGGTGTTTTTCATGGACGCTGTAAAATCCAGCTCTACAGGGCAGCTTTCCCTGAGAAATCCACCTTTGATTCCTGTGCATTTAGGCACCTTTCTTTGCAAAGCACATCCCTGTATTCCTGCTGAGCTCTCCTGTGTGGCTGCGTGTGCAGCTTCCTCCAGGCTCAGGAGGATTTTTATCCATGTGAGCGGGGAGAATTCGTCCCTCAGCTTATCGGAGAGTAAAAGGATCATCCCTGATCGAGCACAGGAGTGCAGCTCTGGAATACTACATTTTAAACAGTATAGCTGCAGAACAGCATCCTCTATTGATTTTTCATTTTATTTTGTTTTTCCTCAGGGCTTTTTTATTGGTATGATTACGGGAGTTTGCTTCCACCTGCTACCAGGCACTTTCTTTCATCTTATAGGCACTGATTTACATAAAACCTAAAAGCAAGAGATAATAACAAATATTTGACTATTTTATGAATTTTAAAATTGTTTTCATTATCAGGGAGAACTCCTTCTGCAGAGCTTTTATTTCTTACTGATTATTATTTTTTTCTAACCTTAATGTAAAACAAAAGAAAAGGGAAACTTCCTATTTCTCTTCTTTGGACTAATATTATACATTTGCTTGCACATAAATGTTTACAGTGAGAAAAATCAGCTTAAAAAGTCCCTGTTTGTGAATGCCCCAGTAATATTATGGTATTAAATATATGGATACATATATATATGGTGAGGCAATAGTCAAGTTAGTTTCTGCCAATGATAGGAAGGTTTCTTCCAGCTCTGAGAAACTTGCACATTATATTGAAAACAAAACCAAACCAACAAGATAAAAAATAAAAAGCTCCCCTCAGCTGTCATGCTGCTGTGGCAGAATTTAGTTCTGCTCTCAAGAGCTTCCTTGTCCCATGAGTGCAAAGACAATAGTAGACTATATAGAGAGCCAATAAATCAATTAGCTCTAACAGCCAGCGTTCGGGAAATGCATTTATTCTCTTCAATGAAAACACAGTTTTTACTTGTAGCCATACTTCATACTGTTAAGGTCAATTTTTCATGTGGAAATTAAATCCAGTGGATGAAAAACTGCTTGTATATTCCATAACGCAGGAAAGAACTGTTCTCACTGATGTGAGATCACAAGTTTGTTTTATTTGTAATTATCCTCCTTTAGAGTAATTGAGATTCTAAACAGTGGCTAATAGCTTGGCTGCCTCAAATTACTACTGCCAGTAACTTACCTTTCCAAAAATAAGTGAGCTTTTCAATTGCACCACAACTGCTAAAGCCTGGGTCATTTTAGAACAATTAGCTGGGAGAGGTGATTAATAGCTTAATAATGGGTTGCTGGGTAAGTGCCGGGAATGGGTAGAGAAGGAATATGCAATTTTTGCATCCCCAAACTCTCCTCTAATTGAAAACTCGGTGGTTTGCCCTCCACACGTGCCTGAGATGTTTCTTTGAGACCCTGGTTTGGTGCCATCTGAGGCACCCGTAAATCTGCCTCCACTTAACCTCTTGGGTGCTGTGGGCTGAGGGACTCAGAAGAGCGTCAGGTTTTGGACTCTGAGCTGCACCTGAAGGTGCAACTGTGATGAGAAACTGGTAGAAACCCCAGTCCCATTTTGCAGGTGGAGGTGTGAGGAAGACAGGCTGGAAAAGTCACCCAAGGCAACAGGCCCGAAGAAGGGAATCGGGATTTCCACCCCTGTGCTTCTTCCTCTGCTTCAGGGGTGTTCAACATCTGCATTCGTGGGTCTGAGGGAAGTCTACAAGTTGCTCCCAGGAGGGAGAGACAAAGCTGGGGACGTGCAAATGTAAAGGAGGAGGAGTAACTTTGCTCTCAGTGGCCTCAAACTCTTTGCATGGCAACCATCAGCTCCAGGCTGCGACTTTAAAATAAAAACATGTGCTGTTCACAGGCAGAACAACACAAACCCTTCCAGGGGTCCCCTCCATCACTTGTTCCCTGGTTCTTTATCAGGATGCAAGAGCCAATGCAAGTGAGAAATGAAACCAAGCCCCTGCTTTGTGTCCACGGGGGGAGAAGTGGAGAGGGATCTGTTCCTGCAGAGGAGCAAGGCCTGGGTGCTTCAAAATGATGAGCTCTGGTGAAAATATTCTTTATGACTAGGAGAAGTTTATTTAAACTTCGTTTTAAAAGCAGCTAATGCATTCATTTATATTAATTAATGCATCTTAAGCTATAGTAATTAGCTGTAATTACCATTTGGCTGGAGTACAGGTGGAACTCGGAGTGTGACTGTTCGCTCGGATGTTTCTGCACTTTTTGTAGACAAAGCAATTTCTGCTCCATGTGAAGACAGCCTTGAACAGCAAATATTCCTGTAGAGATCTGCATATTGGATATCCAGGAAAAAAACCTCCAAAATCGAATGCAAACCACTTTAAACTCTTGCAGCATTAGGGAGGCAAGGTTCTTTAGCTGGTGACCTGCTCTTGGGAAGCATCTCCAGCAGAAAGCCTGTGGTTTTGGCACCAGTTCCACTGGTTTGAGAGAGCTTGCATGGCAGAGAACAGTAAGGAAAAGCAGTGTGGGAGTCCCAGTAAGAAGAGTAGAACTCGTTAAGGAAGCCGAGCAGGCCCTGGATGCTGGAACCTTTGAAGATGCACTGGCAGGGTGATGGGGAAACTGGGCAGGAAGGGATGTTGTAAATCTCTGTTGCAGTGCTTGACCTCATGCTGAGTTTCCTCAGGCTCAGGTCAATAACAAGCACATTTATTCTCTCCTTTTTTTTTTCTGAGAGGTCCATCAGAGAGAGTGAATGGAAGTAAATAGAACAGGGCTTTGAAAAGGAAGCAGAAAATAAGACTTTTTTTTTACTGTAGCATTTGCATAATAGCCATCTTGCAAAATTGCTTGGAAATAATAGGAGGAGGAGATGGGGATGAACAGGTTAAGTAGAAGGACAGTCAATTTTTAGTCACGTTAGAAGCAATCATGTTTGCTCCTCCCTTTGACACGAGGAGTATTCCTCACGTAAAGAGCAGAATTCCTGGTGAGGTTGGGAAAGAGGTATTAACAAAGTGTGAAAAGCAAGAGGAGAGGTGCACTGTGCTTCCAGCCCAGGAGATACCTGCTCAGGAGACAAGACTGAGAGATCATTAGTGCTTTAAGAAAAGTTGGGGGGTGTTTTTTTCTTTGTGTTTGGTTGGTTTTTTTTTTACTTTATATTGTTTTAAACCCTCAGTGCTTAGGGCTTTGAGACGTTGGAGATCCTCCCACGAGTTTTCCATTGTCTCTACACTGGTGTGTCCTCAGTTTTCCTTGTGAGCCATTTGTCTCTGGGCTGGACCTGCCTGCAGCTGGGCAGGATGGAGGCAGTGCTGGGTCTCACCCCGAGCAACACCCATCCCAGAGGAACAACCCCACCATCCCTGACTGTCAGAACACATCCCAAGGCGCAGAGCTGGTGGGGACCAGCCATGGGATGGTGTCTGGGGGGGCTGGGATGGGTGGTGTGAGGAGGGTCTGTATGGGCCAAGAATGGTGCACCCATAACCGATCCGATGCTGCTCGTGCATAGAAATCTCCTTTTTCTAGCAGGTGAAGGACCCAGTCCAAAGAACTTATTGCCCTCAGTACATTTTAGCACGTTGACTTTCCTGCCCATTGATAGCCAGCTGACCTCCAGGTAGAAAACTGGCTGTTGTGTTCAGAACAACATCAGCTTTTTTCCCCATTTTTTGCTCTTGACCTCCAGTTGCAGCCGTTGGGTGGCTCAGCACACCTTATGCCATCAGGAGTATTTAGTTTTTGTAAAAATGTTAACTAGAGATTAATTAAATATAACAATAATGAGTTAAGCACATCGAAACTGATGGAAACAGGCTTGTTTAGCTTATGCTGATTTGGGGAGGACATTGTAAGGTTTGGTTTGGGAAGAATTTAAATTCATGCTTGAGATGCATTGATTAGCGAGACTTAATTTTTCTTTAGCTCTCTCTGATAGTGTTGCAAATATTTCCATTTGTTGCACATACAACATACACATTCATCTGTCAGACTACAAATGGTTTTCTGCTGGCCACTATGGCTTGAGGGATTTATTCCAAGTCAGTCGTGTTACTGTTTGCCCTCAGGATGTATAATGTATATTTTAAGGGAATGTGGATTACTGTAAGACACTTATATTATTTGTGTGATTAATATTAGTGTTACAATGAATGAGGTCCTGAGCTCTTACTTTGCTCTTAGAGGGACTTAATCATTTCTCACAACAGTGAAGTCATCTTAATATAACATTCCATACAGTAGTTTGGGTTTTTTTTTTCTGGGATATGACAAATGTAGCTGCAGCAAGATGTGAATTTTCTGTTATTAAATATATAGTATCATGAATTTAATTTACTGGAAGACATGTGGGTGATAGCATTATGTAGCAGAGTTCAAGCCCATTCCTCCTCGCCTGGGTGGGACGGGAGGGAAGACTGTGGCAAAACAATACATTTTTAAAGTTAATTTCTCAGCACCACCAACTTATTCTTGAAGTTTCAGATGTGGAATTTCCCACGCTGAAGAAGGTCAGCCCTGTAGAGGTGTTTAAAGTTTCACGGGTGTAATTTGCTGTGGTGTGAGCCCATGGGGTTGGTTGCTTCCCCCAGCACCACATCATCTTCTTCACTCTAAGCGTGGGGTCCATCCATGCTGGAGTACCCATCCTCCTGCTGCCACAGAGCAGCCCAGTTTAAGCAATGAAACCCTTGAAGGGAAGGAGACTGAGGCTGATGCCTCTCTGTGCTGTGCTCCTTTCTACACCCCATGAAGATCCCCGTTACACCAGCCACGGGGCAGGCAGGAATCCCAGCTCATGGTGGATGCTCTTGGGAAATGAAACATCCCAAGTGAAATTTGTGTCCTTGCCATGGGATGGGAGGTGGACAAAGGGTGGGTTTTGCCCAACACCTTTCTGAGTGAGGTGGGGGTAACTGCTGCAGCATCATCAAGAAGTCCAACCATTGTGATGTGCCTCTGACCACATAAGCTGTTCTCTGGTTGAATTATTTAATCGTGTTCCTTCCTAACCACCATCAAACCTTTCATGATTAAGTCTTAAATGAGCTAGTTCTGGGATTCCCTTTCTGCATGGGGCTTGGGGAAGTGCCCCAGAACTGGTGGTGGGGTTTTTCAAGTGCTGGGCTCCTGTGCAAGGGAAGGGTACGAGCATTATCAGTTCTCATTAAGTAGTAAGCATAAAATCACAGAATGGCTTTGGTGGGAAGAGACCTTTAAGAGCATCGAGTCCAACCATTAACCCAGCACTGCCAGGGCACCACTGACCCCTGGCCCTCAGCACCACAGCTCCACGGGGGGCTTGGAAACCCCTCCAGGGGTCATGGGGACTCCCCCCCTGCCCTGGGCAGCCCTGGAGGGGAAGAAATTGTTCCTCAGCTCCAACCTCAACCTCCCCTGGAGCAACTTGAGGCCGGTTCCTCTTTGTCCTATCGCATCCACTTGTCCTACAGCATTCCTGTATCATTTTAATTAGCCTTGAGGTGGGTTGGCTATGACTGTAGTGGCACACAGGAAGGTTGGCCTCGTGCTCTTGCACTTCTTTTAAAGTCATTACGTTAACAAGGTGCATCACACACAGCAGCACACCACGGAGTTCTGTTATGACTGAGATCAGATTATGTAGCAAGCAAGAGAAGCTGTCTGTTGTGTGTAGTAAACACTCAGATAAACACCCATGAGGACAGGGTGTCTGTAGCCCTTCCATGAGCCTGCTCATGGAACAGACAGAGCAGATAAATCCTCTTTCCATCATCTCCAGATTCACACCCTTCATCCCGGTGGCCCCAGTCCTCTCCAAAACAACAGTGTCCCCACCAAGAGATACAACAGAGACATAGAGAGGGTAGGGAGCAGAAAATGAGGATGTCTGTTGCAGAGGTGGTCAGACTTTATAGCTGAGGTGCATAGATTTGACCCTAAAATACAACCCTGGTACTGCCATGGTCCTCCCTGTGCTGCTGGCCGCGTGTCACCACCGTTCCCTTACGGAAACAGCAAACGATGGATGCTCAGAAACCAAAGTCCCTTCTCTGAAGCTTTGAAAACAGCTTATGTGGTGTAAACAGGGTGCTTTGTGAAAGAACCTCTGTGAAACGTTGGTCTCCTTACAGAGCAAATATGTATGATGTGTTTTATGGTTTAAAAGTACTTAAAATTACCACGCTTCTGGTGAAAGTTGTCCACAGTGCAAAAGAATGGTGTTGGTAATTACAATAAATTCAGCTAGGATACGGTGGACAAGAGCTTTAAAAACTTCAGAAACATCAATTAAAGCCCAAGTTCTGTGCAATAAGCATCAAAAATTGATAAAAACTCAAATTTAGGTTTTTAGATTTAGTGTTTAAATCAATCAACTGCAAACAAGATTTAATTAAAGAATATTATTTCAAAGTGTAATTACCTACTGGGATTAGAATGAACCTCTATTGCCCATAATGTTCTCCTACTGTGATCCCACACTGAAAAATGTTGAGTTTTAGATTAATATGCATCTTGTAAGTACAAGTCCTAATCTCAATCTTAAAGGACATTTAAAACACACTTGGAACCTTCTATGCAATCAAGCACAGTGTGACTACAATGTCCACCATGCTAAATTTGTGATTACATTTTTTATGTGCATGATTTAAATCGCTTTAGCAGCCGTCCAGGGAGCATTTTACCCTGCATATTAATTACACAAAGGCTTTGTCATGTGAGGGTCTCAGTGGTCATGGTCTGTAATCCAGCTCATTTGAACTGTGAGTACAGTTTTTGCGCATGCTGTGCACATCAAGCTCGGCTTTAAAGCCCGAGTGCGCCGGGATGGTTAACAGGTATGGGTCCTGCTTCAGGAATGAATGCCATTTATTTAGTGACATCTGCAAACTAATTGCTTAAAAATGGGAAACTGGAAAAACGAGCTCACCAAGCTGCTGCAAACACATGGGAGAGCAGGGGTTGGTATTCCAGCATCCTGTTAGCTCCGGAAAGAGGAATCCCAGGCAAAAATACCAGCAAACAACCCCTCTTCTTACTCAAGGGACACTTGCCATGCTCCTTTGATTCAAACTAGTGCTAGTTAAAACTACTTAGTACTTACTATTTGGCTTTTACTTGTTTTCTTCCTTGTCACCTGAACACCCTTTCCTCTCTAAAAAAATTCTCTCATCTAGCCTCGGATTTCTGTGTTTGGTTGGTTTTTGGTTGGTTTGATTGTGTTTTTTTTTCCTTTTTTTAAAAATAATAATTATTTTTGTTTGTTGGTTGGTTTTTTTGTCATTGTTGTTTTGCCTTTGTTGTAATTTGTCCATTTTATTTGGATCCTAAGTTCTTAGTTTCCAACCAAGTGACTGTTGTCTGCCACGCTTCAAACCAGTCACGGTAGCTGTAATAATGCTGTAGGAAGCATTTTGCTACACATCCTTTTCTCTGCACACCTATATTTATTTTGGAACTTGCCATCATTGGTTTGAAATCTGCTATTATAGTCCCTGTGAAGAATTAAGCCTTATGGTTACACTTAGGAATGGAAGAGATGGAAGAGCTGCCGGGATCCTGCCGTAGCCCGTTCGGGTGCAGGAGGCCAGGCTGGACCCTGTTTGCCAGGTGCACTTGTGCAGTCCTCTTCTGATCCAGAGATTTCTGGTGTCAGCAGAGTTGCAAGGTACCTTTAGAGGTCATCTGCTTGAACGACCCTGCTGAGAGCAGGGACATCTGCAACGAGAGCAGGGTGCTCAGAGCCCCGTCCAGCCTAAGGTGGCTTAGTCATTGACCACATTCTGCAACCCTTCATTATTTCTCACTTAGGAAATATTTAATTGAAGCTGTAAGTAGGCTATATTTTTATTATTCTGATGAGATTCATGGGACTAATCACATAGCAGAGAACCTCTGTTCCCTTTCCTTTTGTGCAAGAGCCAAATGGGAATAAAGGTCCCTAAAAATGGTACTCAGACCTCCTCTGGAGAAAGCTCTTGGTGGGGGGAGTTGGAGGAAGACATTGCTGTGCAAAGTCATTTACTGGAAGGCAGCTCTCTTTTAATTTTGTCAAGTTTTAGATTTGTTTTTATTCATCTTTAAAAAATACTTTGCCAGTAAGAAGGAAAAAAGTGAAAGAAAACAAATTTGGAAAATCTATTTGTGCTGTTTGAGTCCCTGTCCATAGTGGTGAATATTCTGTTGGTCTTGATATGATGGAAGTGAAGAAGAGGCTGAAGAAGCAGCTTTAACCTAGCGAAGGAAACCCTCAAACCCTTTTCCACATCACCTGGAGGAGGAGTTGTTAGATCTGCCAGGTGACATCTGGAAGGCAGGCTGCACACCAGGCGTGGTGAGTATGCTGGTGTGACTCCAGCTGGTGGCAGGAGGAGGAGGGTGATGTCCCTGACTGGTTTCTGAAGTCAGTAACCAAACTTAGAAGACAAATGAAGTCATTTCAGATGTGCCATGTGAGCAGAAACCCTTCTTCTTCCATTCCTCATAAGACTTCAAAGATTAAACTGATAAGCCAGTTGGAAAGGCAAGCATTGTTTCAAATACACCACCAGCATTGCTTACCTTCTGAATACCCACAGTAAATATTTCCATTTTAGTTCTTTCCACAGTGCAAGTTGCTCTTCAGATGTGGCCAAATCTGTGAGTTTGGTGTTTTCCTGCTTTTTTTTTTTATTATTATTTATTTTACTATTTGTTTGGTTTTGGTTTGGTTTGGTTTTTTGTGTTTGGTTGTTTTTGTTGTGTTGTTTTGGTTTGGTTTGGTTTGTTTTTTTCCCCCACAGTATGATCAGACCAATCATAATCCATACTTTTTTCTTTTTTTAAATAATTCTTCTTTGTAATTCCTACTTTTCTGGAGATTCCTGGTGTAAACTTCAGAGCAGCTGGTTACTCCCCTGTCCTTGGTGTATCCTCACCTGGCTCCACTTCCCAGCATTCCAACAGAACTTCCTTTTTCTTGAAACTTATCCTAAAAGCCCCACGCAGACTTCTGAAGTGAAAGCACTCTAATGAGTTTTTATGGCACCTTCTACTACAGATGCACGTTAATGAAAGCTGTAGTTGTGTGTGGGGAAGCTATTTTTCTTGAGAACCCACCCCAAATCAGTGCCCTTTTTACATTAAATTTTAATCAGTCTCGAATTTTGAAATCTCAGCATAAAGCTGCTGATATTGGCCTCCTTTGATAAATTATAAAGGTAAACTTTAATGAACAGTGAATGGAATCACCTTTGCTACTTGGGGGTAATAGAATAAAAAAGCAAACAAACACATTTTTCTTACTGCCACATGCCTCTCCTTAATAATAAGTTTTGTGTCTTCTGCAGAAATAGATGCTGTATAAAGTCTCATTAAATTAGCTGACTGATGGAATAAATACACAGCCCATGGCTCTCCAGTCCACAGCAAACCAAGCAAGGGTCTTGATATCTTAGAGTTCTGCTTATTTACACATGCCTCGGACTCTTCTCACAGATATGTAAATTATTCTGGTTAAAACTAAATGCTAAAGTCTACACCATTAGTCTTCCACTTCATGATCTCCACATGGGGCTGTTAGAGGGATAATGTACCATACAATACACGGTTTACTTTTAATTAATAGAAAAAAAATGTGAAATGAATATTAAATGTAGCTTAATGTGAAAGAAACCTCAAAGCAGTATGGTTGGGGTTTTTTTTTTTTGATTTTTTTTTTAAATATTGAGCCCTGCTTCGGTGCTAGGAAATAAGAAATGCAGGAGCTGCCCTGGAAAAATCATTAAAACAGGGGAAAAGCAGGAGGAACAGGGAAAGACACGGGGAAAAGGGGGTGAGTCCCAGCTCTGGAGAGGGGAGACCCATCAGGGGATGCGTGGGGGGCTCTGCTCAGAGCCCCTGAAATACCAAGAGCCCTCATGCTCACAACTCCCTGGGCACCCCCTGGAATGATCCCCCACCACATCATGTGGGAATTGCAGAGTCTGGTAATAAATCTTGAGCTATCTCTCTCTATAAACCCCCACCTCCTCAGATAGAATCATCTGATTAAAACACAAGCCCTGTGTTACAAGTCAACACGTCAACATTAACGCCCCTGGTTTTAATAAACACAATTACCAATTTGCACCCCGTTTCTCACCCCAGCACTGGAAGGGAATGTCAGTTATAAACCATAACTTCCTAGGAGGAAACGAATGCATTCCGCAGCATTTCCCAACAGTCCGAGTTGGGATTCAAGCAGAAAAGCTCCATCAAGTCACGGTGGCATCCCCTTTGTGTGGCAGGCTCACCTCAGGTGAGGCACTGAGCTTGGGATGAGACAAAGCCCGAGCACAGCCCCGCGGAGGCTTTAGGAGCTAACAAGGCACTCGCTGAAGGCACTTGTTTGTAAGATGAAAGGGTTTGGGCTAAAGGCTGGAGTAACTCTTCCTCCCTTTTCACCACCGCAAGCCGGTGTTTTGCACTAAAATCAACACCCTGCCTTTTAAAGCCTCTTCAGCAGGCGGAGCGTGGAGCTAAATGCTGCTCGCTTGTTTCTAAATTATTCAGACATTCTTAATTGTGATGTTATCCCTATAAATGATAGTAATGGTGCCACTGAAAGCCTAAAAACCAGCGAGCACCTGCCAGTGGAATGGGTTTGTTTAATACACGGCAGCTGAGTTGTGAATACAGGGGATAAACGAGGGGGCTCTGCTGGCAGAGAGGCACCCAAACACTTGGTTTCCACCACCAGGCATTAAGTAACCGGAGCCGATGGCTGGAAGGGAAATCCCCTGCCTGGTTCCTGAGGAAAACCCCCGAGAGGATGGATTAGCCATCCTGGGCTCTGGCTGAACAGGGGTGTAAGATACCAGTGACATTGCCTGTGACGAGCTCACCTTCCCAAGTCTGTGTCTGTCTTTGCAGGCAAAAGGATGGAGTTTGCTCACTTGTGTGGAATGAGGTAACAAAGATCCTCAGCTGGGAGTGGTGGATTCACCCAGGGACTTAGGCTGGCCTGAGGTGGTGGCTTGGGGACATTTCCTGGCTGTCAGCCTGGCTGTGTCCTGTTGTAGGTAGAACCATAGGGCACAGCACCCTGCTCCAGTGGGAGGTGTCCCTGCCCATGGCAGGGGGCTTGGAATAAGATGAACTTTAAGGTCCCTTCCAACCCAACCCCTTCTGTGATTTGATGATAACGTGCTATTTTTCCTGGAAAATGAGAATTATAGAAGAAATAAAGCCCCTAAAGAAGAAGTAGGACCTGGAGTGGGTGGTGTCAAGTCCTCTGTCAGGCACCTGAGGTTAAGTGTAGGGCTGTCCTGGACAATGCAGCTGTCAACCTTCCTAATTCAGAGTGTGTGTGAGGATGTTTAGGGAGGTAGCATCCCTTCTTTTTGACCAAAATAACAAAATCCTTCTGAAACTTGCACTTCTTTAGAAACTGTCCACTGGAAACAAAACCTGAAGATCAGACTTTCAAAGTGGGACAGAGTTTGTGAGGCTTTTGAGGGTTTTTACATCCCCTGATTTTTCCAAAGCCTCATTCCTACCAGGCCTGCTTGTGGGCAACCTGGAAACATCACTCTTGGAGACAGCTGCTGGTGCTTCAGCTGAAGCCCCCCAGCCAACCACTCCTTTCTGCAGGTGGTGGTAATGGTGGGGACCTGGTGTGGCCACCTGGGTGGGAGGAGGAAGAGGAGGGGCCTGGCCAATTTCCTTCATTAGCTGGGAGTTTAGAGCAAAGCAGCTCTTAGGAATGGAAAGCAACGTGTTCCACAGGAGTCCTGGGCACAAGAGTGTTGAGGTAAGCCAAGTGAGGAACAAAAAAAGCTCTTATTTTGCTGTGGAATGCTTGTAAATTATTTGTTGTTTGTTATTTTGCCGTGGAATGTATGTAAATTGTTTGTTATTTTGCCATGGAATGCTTGTAAATTATTTGTTGTTTCTTTAAAAGCAAGAGTTGGGAAAGGTGTTTAACTGGTTTTTATGTTGTTCTGAGAATTGCTGAGGCTGAGAATTGCTTTGAGAAAGGCTGAGCCTTTGGTTTCTGTTTGGTTTGACCAAAGGCCACCGAGGGCAGAGCTGGGCTCAGGGACTGGGCTGTTGTGGGGAGATGCTGGGGTGTGCTGGTTATTGCTGCTTGAACAACTGTCCCTGGTAGTCACTAAGACAATGGTGATGAACTCTGGAACTGCTTTGGTAGAGCTTGGGAGTCTCTGAAACTCTTTTAGTGGCAAAACAGGCTTTGGAAAGCCTCAGGTGCTCTGTTCCATGCTTCTGTTAGACCCAAACTGGGCTCGTGCTGCCTTTTAATGTAAGAATTTCTGGAAGCTCTTTATAAATATGTTTATTGGATGCTCTTTGGGGACCTCCTGGGGTGAAATCCCCAAGTCTGGCGGTGGCTGGGACTTTGAGTCCATTGGATGCCCTTGAAGTTAAGGGCAAGTTCAGACTCTCCGGGAAAAGGCTTTTTGTTTTCCAAGGTTTGACTGTTAAATGCAGAAAGGGTGATTGCTTTTAAGGGTAGAATAAAATACCTGCTTCTAGAGCAAGTCCCTGGCCTGCTCTGTATTTGCTTTTCCACCTGGGGCAGGGTGCAGGGAGGGTGTCCCTGCAATTAGAATCTGTTTTGTGTTTTGTTGTTTTTTCACTTTGTAATTTAAAACCTAGTAAGACTTTTCTCTTCAGGATGAGTCTTTGGAATTGCACACCAAACCTGATAGTGCTGGGAGCCTTGGGGTCTGATTTCTACCATTAATATCACGAGCTGTGCACGGCCTAAGGGTCCAGAAACAAAACCAGCTGATTTATTTTTGGCACTTGTGTTAGCAGACTGGGTTTACACTTCGAGTTACTGGGAGTAGTGGTGCAACCAGTTGGTGGGTGTTTTTACCCCACTCTGCTGATGCCAGTCTCAGTGCTGCCCAATGTTGGGCACAGTTTGACATTGTGGCATCCCATGGTCCAAGGACACCCTAGGCCAGGGGCCTGGGTGCTGCCAGTGGGGCTGGGATGTGGAAATGTCCTGAGCTGGGGGAGATCTGTGCTGAAATTACTGCTGCCAACGGTGAGTTTTCCTTGGCATTAAAAGCAAACAAACAGAAAACCCATGCAGATTCATCGTGTGCTCCCTGAGAGAATAAATGTGTTCTTATTTTACGACAAACTTATAGATACAAATAAATACAGGAAACGATGACTCGCCCTTCCAGTCTGTGTTACAGGAACACACTTATCCCAGGCTTGTGACAAGGGTCACATCTGAGATCACTCAGGATCCTAAAAGCCAAAATAAATGTATTTACAGAGGAGCATGTCCCAGTGCTGTAACAAATGCAGCAAATTCCTGGTGGAATTCCCGTTCCGTGCTCATTTCAAAGCGCGAGTCACAGACAATTTTCTGTCTGGGTTGTGCCTCAGGGCACTGCGACTTGGGGGGAAGAAAAGTGGAGGAATTTAGTTAACCAGCCTTTTATACCTTTTCTTCATAGTCTGCTCTAGGTGGAGTTTTCATGTTTTTAAATAACAGGGCCCAAAGCTCTGGTTTGGGAGTCTCCTGGATGCTACGGAGTTTAACTTTTGCACAGAAGAAAAGAATGTTTTCTGTTCTCTCTGAGTGTGGGGTTTGGGCTGCTGCTTTTTTTGTTCTGCTTGCTTGGGCTGCTTCTTTTTTTGTTGTTTTGCCTGTTTTTTTCTCTTTGTGTTTGTTTTTTTTTTTTAATATATATTTTTCTTTTAATCTCAGCAGACTGTGAAGTCACAGTCCCAGCAAAGCCCAGAACAGTCAGTGACAATGAGAGGGCCTTGGTGCAAGGCTGTGTTTTGGTTGTGAACTGTCCTCAGCTTGCTCAGGATATTGGCAGGATGAGAGGGTGGAAGAAGCTCTTCTTCCTTCAGTGGTTTGAGGAATCTCTGGGTGCTCCTCCTTGGGATCACGGAGGGATGCTGAGCCCACTGTCTTCACAGCCTCCTTGGTGTTCTCCAAGGTGGTACTGTATGGAGTAGCTCCATCTGGTTACAGCCCTCTAAAAAAAGAGGGAAACAAAGAAATTTAAACGTACCTCTAGAGAAATCCAAGCACAGTGATTTCTATAGACAGCAGGGGCAGCCTGAACTCTGTAGAAGTGAGCGTTATTTGCGAATAAATGCCCTTTGTAGTCTCTAAAAATTATTATTCAGGATGTCTTCCCATCTCACAGATGAACTATGAACTAATGGTTCCTTTTTGCATAGTTCACTTGACAAAGAATTGGTAGATTTTCTGTGTAATTTGCTATTATCCTAAAACTCTCAGCAAACCAAAATGCCAACCTGGGTTTTAAAATGTGATGTGTTTGAAAATGGAAATTTGACCACTCCAAATAGCAAAATCTTCGTTTCCATTAGGATTTTTATGAACTGTCTGATTATAGATCAGAAAAACTCGCACTGTTCTCCAGCCTCCTGTGATGCAGTAGACAAAATGATGAAAACAAAGACAATTATTTGTACTGGGAACGGTGTGGTTCATCTGGTGCTTTATCAGAGAATTTAGTCACAGAATCACAGAATATTCATGGTTGGAAAGGACCTCCTAGATCACAGAGTCCAACCATTCCCATAACAAAAAAAACCCACCTAAATACCCTGATCAACCACAAAATAACCCCCTATGTGCCTGCCACGAGAGCGTGTCCTGAAGCACCAGCTCTACCCCTTTCTTAAACCCTGGAGGCTATTACATTTTCAAGGATTTACTTACTTTAAAAGGCCATAAATCTCACCCAGACCCTGTGTTCTTCTTTCCATGGAGACCAAGTGGGAGCTTCCTAGAGCAGAAAGCACTGTGGTATGTGGTCATTGCCATTAGGCTGGCTGTGCATCTCCCTGCCATGCTGGTCACGCTGGGGGTGACCTCCAGGGGACTATTGGCACTGCCCTGTCTTCATCTTCAGCTGGGTTACTGCATCAAGGCCAACATCTTGAGATCTTGTTGATGCTGATCAATAGCTAAATGGTCCCCGGGGGGACCAGAGGATGGGGACATCATCTTGTGAGGGCTGCCTGATCCTTCCAGGGAAGCCTGTGGTGACAGTTCTGAGAGGTGGACTCTTTCAGTGACAGATTCCCTCCCCCCTACCAGGCTATTCTGTGACTCTTTCCTTCCCTATATTGGCTACAGGTGGAATATGTTGTGAGCAATGGGTCTCGCTCCCTTGTGATCTGGTGTTTGCCATTTGGGTTGCTCAGTCCTTAGCTGGGGAAGGTGGACGGGTGTGGGTTTGGGTCTGACCAGCTGTGCAGCTGATGTTCTGTCTTCCCATCAGTAAACCAGTCTCTCGGCCGGGCTTTATGTTAATGTGCTCCATCTCCACTCCCTCCTCTCCGAGCGAGGCTCTGCTGTCCCCGGGGCTCCCCAGCCCGC
>VWZY01008630.1:0-49426 GCA_013399075.1 Chloroceryle aenea | reverse complement strand
GGGAGAGACAGGAAAACCAAATAAAAAACTAATTGTAACCTCTTTTACTGTAATATGTAACAGTATTAGTAGTGCCAACTACATGTGCACAAAAAACTGCATACTTCATCATGATCAGTGCATTCTAGATGGCACTCTGGAGCGACCAGCGGGAAAAAGTATTAGCTTGGATTATATAGAAGACAGAGTTTATTTGTTTTTAAAGCCATTTAGATCAGTCATACACAATTGTAATTTTAAAGAAAGCATCCTGACTATTGACCTTTCTTACTTGAAATATCCTTGCTGAGTTGTAAATCTTTCAGTGAATGGAATAGTTTGATTTCCCACTTACATGTGAGTCAGTGGGAGAGTGTTAGAGCTCTCCAGAATGTAATACATGTATCGCAGACAAGTGATAGCACTAGTCTGGCTTGAGATCCAGACCACTGATCCCAGACCCAGATTCTGCATTTAGTTCATTCTCTTCATGGGAAAAGTGAAATATCTTTTCTGGAGGTGCTCTCACAGTTAAGTAGCAGGTAAAGGTATGTTTTAAATTATTTTCTGTAGAAGGGAACTGTAGCCACACTGGCAGCAAAGCAGAAACAGGCCTTTAAGGTAGACTCAAAGGTAAAATGGGCATAAGTCTTGGCAACAGCATGATGTGCAGAATGCTGTATGAGACCAGATGCTGTATGAGAGAAAACCTGTTGTGGTTATATATGGAGCTGAACAAGAAACTGTGATAAAAGTATAAAATTTCACACTAAAGCAACAACAACAAAATCAAACAAACAAAACAAGCAACAAGAACCAAAAAACCCACAGAAGGTGTAGTACTTGAATCAGTGACTAAGATGGGATACTAGACACAATGTTCCCAAAGCTTAACTTTTGGATTGGCAAGTAAAATTATCTTCTAGGATATAGTTTGCAAGGAGACAGGTCAGTACATGCATACTTGGATAGCCAGAAAATAAACTCTTGCAGTAATAGGAACATCTACAGCGGAGAACAGGACACATGATGTGATTGGGGGGCGGGGGGGGAACAGCAGATCATGCTTACACTGAGTAAAAGCAGAAAGTTCTGGTGAGACACATTTATCAAAAGCATACTTCAAAATAAGGCTTAGAGTAGTTGTAAGGATGGAAATATTGGCAGTGACAGGGAAAGGGGAAGACTATTAGAGACAACTGAAAAGATGAATATGGTCCTAGTGTCAATACAATTACCTTCTCAACAAGATATTTGGAGATGTAGCTAATTGATTTATGTATACTCCCTCTATGTATCATGGGCATATCTGTCAGGATTTGGGTAGCAGCAGGCTATAGGTTATCCTGTGTGGGAGGAGGGCAGCAAGGAGTGCCCCATGGTGATGGCATCTGGATCCAGCCAGATCAGAAACAGGCAACATTGACCCGTCATACATCAATACTGCAGACAGAGCAGCTCATGGTTCTGTCTCTTCAGTCAGATTTAAGGAAGACTAGAAACAGCTGGGGCAGGACACATGAAGAAGGAGATGCAAGAACACAGGTGGAGGTATGCCTGTGAGGAGGCTGTGACCAGCAAATAAGTCACACCAGGGCAAGGACAGCCCCATGAAGACTGCAGCCCATGGAGGAATTCATGCCAGAGCAGAGGAAACGAGTAAGAAGAATGGAGCCATGAAATGTAAGAGTAAGAAACTGAGTGGCAAAAAAACTTTGCTACTTACTGACCCCAGCCTCCTGCCCTGCGCATCACATCATTGAAGGGACTGAGTGTAAGCTGCAGCAAAGCAAGGGGAGGGGAGATGAGGAAGGGGGAGGAGTGGTGTCTGGACTGAATATGAACTTGAGGAGGGGAGGAAAGTTGTTTCCCTGTTTCTTTAACTGATTGTCTTCTTTGTTTCTCAGTACTCTAATCAGTAATTAAAAGTTTATTAGTAGTCTGGCAATAAATTAAAGTGGAATTCCCCGAGTCAAGTTTTCCTCTCACAATATGCATCAGTAGCCCTGCAAGCAAATGTAATGCCTTATAATACCCGCTAAATAACTGTTGGGGAAAGAAGAAAGGGAAAAGAAAAATAATCAATTTTCAAAATTAAGACAAACTGCAAAAATACTGAATTAATTATTTGTAAGATTCTAAACATGCACTTCTCGTCCTCTTGCTTCTTACATAAATTAAATAAAAATATCAGAAACCTTCTATAGAACAATATAATTTTCTTTAATAAAAGATAGTTGTCAGCAATCTTATATCCAGAAACATTGTTCTTGGCATTTTACATATACTTTCCTCAAAATGAAGGAAGATCATTTTTGAGACAAATAATCACCTCTTGATTTGAAATTATCAAAATGACTTGTTAAATCAGCAGAGGGACCAAAAACTGTGTCAGATAGTTTCATTTTTAGTTCTTATATTAAATACTTTGGTTTCCTAGCTGTATAACTTGTAAGTTCTACTTCAAATGCTTTCATGCAGACAAGTAGTGAATGTCTAGGAATGTATCCTAATGCTAAAACATGATGATCCTGCACAGTGTAAATTTAATGAGGAGAGAATTCTTCCAAGTTCTCACTGTCTTTGAGCCCACCAGTTTTCTTGGGTGAGACTTCCCAGTGGTCCTTGCTGATACAGCATCTGACCCTGCATTAAGCAACCTTGAAACCTCATGCTGATTATTATACATCTGAATATGTGGAATCCAGTCTGTCAGTGTTTGGGGCTTTCTTAGGGTGGTCCAGAATCTTCCTAATGGCTTAATTTAGCTACTTCTATTTCCTTCTCAGAAGGATGTCTCAACCCTTGACAACCATTTGAGCATTTATATTCCACAGTATCCCTGTTACTTTGGAGTGTGTGGTTGCTCCTGTATCAATGAAGAACTGAAGTACAGGGAAGCCAAGGGCTCATCCACTAAGGGATTCAGGTATTGAAATAGGCAGTATTGCAAAAGGCAAATTTTAAGTAGAATCATACATACTGGAACTCACAACCATATGTAGTACCCAAATCCTGGTACTAATAAGGAAGAGTTAGGAACTGCAGAATGAGATTCTAGGAAAACAAGTGGAGAGGCACATCAGCCAGTGGGAAAAATCTGAAAGAAAGGTGCCCTAACATTCACTAGGAAGTGGCCCGGAGGTGCTTACTGACTGTTGACAGTCCTCTCTCAGAAGAGGAGACAATTTTCTTTTGCACTTATTCTACAACCAACAGAGAGAGAGAGGGTTCAAATTATTCTCTGGCAGATATTAAAGAAAAAGTTGACCCTAGTTATACTATCTTCTTCATGGTAGTTCACTTGCCTAGGATACTTACACCTACTATTTTTTTTCCAAAGTAATACTTTTCCATACTTTCTTCACATAGCAAGACCAAGGGCAACTTAAAAGGTGTCATATAATGCCATAGTAACCTAATCTTCTCCAAGGGAAAAAGTGGAATCCTTCTCCAAAGCAAGCAGGGATGCAGTGTAACATAGATCTCTCACTTTCAAAGCTAGTCTCTTGGTAGTTGAGTATAGAGTGACAAATGAGGGCAAGAGGAAGGACATTCCATACAATCATAGAATCACAGAATGGCAGAGGTTAAAAGGGACCTCTGGAGACCATCAAGTGCAACCCCTCTGCCTAGGGAAAACCACATGGGAACATATCCAGGCAGGTTTTGAAAGTCTCCAGAGAAGGAGACCCCACAACCTCTCTGGGCAGCCTGTTCCAATGCTCCATCACCCTCACAGGAAAGAATTTTTTCTCATGTCGAGGAGAAACTTCCTGTGGTCCAGTTTGTGAACACTAGCTCTTGTCCTATCACAGGTAACCATTGAAGAGAGACCAGCCCCTTATACTTGGCACTCATCTTTCAGATATTTGTAAACATTAGTAAGATGCCATCTTGGTCTTCTACAAGCTAAACAGATCCAGGTCTCTCAGCCTTTCCTCGTAAGAAAGATTTTCCAGTCCCTTCATCATCTTTGTAGCTCTCCATTGGATTCTCTCTCTAGTATTTCCCCGTCTCTCTTCAACTGGGGAGACCAGAACTGGACACAGTACTCCAGATGTGGTCTCACTAGTGTAGAGTAGAGGGGGAGGAGAACCTTCCTCGACCTGCTGGACACACTCTTCTTTATGCACCCCAGGATACCATTGGCCTTCCTGGCCACAAGGGCACATTGTCCTTCCATGGATAACCTATTGACCACCAGGACTCCAGGGTGCTTCTCCTTGGAGCTGCTTTCCACATCTACCCTACTTCCTCTACTCCATTTCCATACTTCAGTTAGCAGAAGTGCAGCAGACTTGCATGTGCTGGGGAGCAAGTCAGGGGCTTTATGTCTCCATCGCCCTCAAGACATGAGCAGCTTCATGCACTCTCTGGAAGAAGAAAAGCCAGGAGGCAACTGTAGACATATCTAGTCCTACAGTGATACTGTGCTGCTGAAATTAATTTTTGACAAAAACATAGAGTTAGATATATAACCTGAGAATTTATAGACTCTTTTATTCTCTGGGATTTTCTAAACATAATTTTTAATTCATGAAAACCATCTAATAGTTTGCTCTCAAATCCTTCTGTTGTCTGCATAGCACTGCTTTTTTTTCTGGAAGTACCCAAGTCATTACAAATGCAAGTACAACTATATATATCTCTCTAATACTATATATATTGTTGTAGAGGTAGTTCTAAGAGATAACTTTATGAAGGATCTAATGAAAGACCTTATCTTCATGTGAAAGCTATTTTAATACCTTAGCAAAGGTAACTGGGGATCAGTTTTGCCCCCTGTAATTACCTAAAATTACCTCAACCTCCTCTTCAGGCTGTATGAGCAACACGCACTACTGTTATCTTAGGTATTCTTGATTATAAATCTATACATGTTAAAAGAATGAAAGGTGGGGAGCAAGGAGGAAGAAAAGAAAGAAGATGGTGGAGAAGAAAATATAGCCCATACTCCGCTAACTCATCCTAATATCTGTTTGTATTACAACACATTTTAGTGGTCTACTTACAGTTATTCACCAGGATCCTTTCTCATAGAAATTTATGCCAGAATTCATGGTTTCAAGTCCTCTTCAGAGGAATAGAATATCTGAAACCTGTAGCCAGCTGGAGCAAAAGCTGATTCAGTAAGTGAACAAGGCCCCTTCCCGTCCCCAAGTGAGTGTATTTTCAGCAATCATGCTCAAGGCTGTCATCTTTTCACCTCTTACTAGAGTACCTTGGTTTAGTTAAATGAGTCTGAGCATGTGACAGGTTAAGCCAGGGTCTCTCCTCACATTCAAGCCAGCTGGTTCCAAACAGTCTCATGTTGAGCTCTGTCATCCCATTTCCATTCAAATGAAAAAAAAACCCCACCCAGTTGCACAGCTGATAACCTACAATCTTGTTAACAACCTCTAACTAAACATGCAAAAGGAGGAGGTGTAATTTTAGAAAGAACTGAGTTATAGACCTGAACAGCAAGTGGCAGGTGCACACTCTCAATCGGGGATGCTGATATAATTTCTGCCAAATCTTCCAGTTGTTTTCCTCAGTCTTCATCGCACAGAAGATCAGCAAGCTGGCATTTATCCAAGCCTCAGCTTCACTTAGACTCCAACCAAATTGCTCATTCTAAGTATCAGAGTTGGATTAGATGAACATCAAAGCTAAGTGGTGTACATAAGCTTAAGGTAGCACACCCTATGCTTATTTTTTTTTAACTCATCACTTCAGCTGCTTTAGCTGCACATTAAGCATACAGGGCAGGGGAATCAATTCAGAACTGTGAATTCTCATCATGCAGAGCCCTCAGCACAGGTGAGGAACCTCATAATATCATTTCCTGTGATGCCATGAAGCAGCAACATGGTTTTCACTAGCACTCCATAGATTTTATATATTTTTTTAATTATTATTTATTTTAAGGCTGCAACAGCTATAGCAAGCTGGGACAAGATGTCAAAAAAAAACCTAAAAGCTGAACAAAAATCCTACACTGTTATCACTACCTGACCACTGCTGATACACAGCTCAGTTTCAGGCTTTACCCAAGCCTGAACAGACTGACCAGTGTCTTTCATAGATCCATCACTGACAGTGGGAAGGTTATCTCAGACCAGGCAGCATTAGGTGTTTTGTCACAGGGAACTGCTGCTGAGGTGTTATTACTGCTATAAATTAAAGTGCATAGTTGATTTTCTGAATATGCCTCAGCTTCACTACCTTTTGTTATCTCAGAGAATTCCTCAGGTTTTTAGATCTGTGTTTTACCACAGTTTGTCTGTGGAAGAGAGAAAGACTCAAAAATGAGGCAAGACATTTTGGAGAGAAGACAGTTTCTTGAGCAGATGTTTAAATAAATGTTTCTTAAAAATGTCAGACCTCATTCTCCTGAAATAAAACACTATCAGTATCAGCTGAAAGCAGATTCAGAGTGTTTTATAGTGATTCTCATCACCTAGAAACAGTAGGTGGTACCGAAAAGGAAACACTATGACTGAACTTCTAAATTTCTTTGACATGGCAATAACCCCAAATAAATCTGCTTTTTCTTCAAAGAGGCAAAGTTCAAGACAGTATTTCATGTGGGGAACCCTTCATTTGGGTCAGATTCATGTTCTGGATTCATATTGAAAAAAGCAACGTGCAAAGATTTCACTTAATATCTCAGCTACAAATTGTTAGTGAACCTGTAACAGATTCATGAATGAGGTCTGCCTTTTTACAGTGATGCTGTTAGTGTGTTAAAGTTTTTCAGGAGGATTCAAAGGATTTTAGTTTACTCTAGAGAATAAGTTTCTTTGTGGACAAATTGCTTTGGGGTTTCTATTTCAGCTTTATTTGCCCTTACTGTCCTGGTAGTGCCTTATAGATAAGAGGGCTGTGAGCAGTCCAGCTCATTTTCTCCTTGTCAGGTGGTTCGGAAGTGATTAGTAGACAGGTATCTCAAGCTGATTAGCAAATAGTCGAAGTGTTCAAAACCAGGAATGCACACATGTACACACATAAACCACGAAGGAAAACAGTGCCATGGGTCAACATCACATGAATACTCTTTTTAGTTGGCTGGGCAAAATATTGCTGGCAGGATGCCAGTCAGAAGCATAGTTAGCTTAGAAAGGTTATTACCTGACCACTTCATAATATCTTCTTGTGCCTGAACATGCCCGGGCAGGAATATACCTACTGGTGAGTCTTTACCATGTCACCCCATGATGGATGTGAGGACCTTGCCTCTTATCTGGTTCTAGTGGCATATCTGATACTGTAATTTCAGCCACTGTGTGTACCAAAACCAGAAATGTTTGAGGACTGAACACTACCACAATGCTATTTACTAACAAGGGAAAGGGATCCTACCCAATAAAACCCCTTGAGTTTGGACCAAAACCTCAAGAGAGATTGGAACTGGTAGCCCTCAGCCACACATTTCATGTCTCTGTACCTCAGTGACTCCAGTTGCAGAGCTGAAGGAGAAAAACGTTTCATTTTTTGCAGAGCAGTAGACCTGTCTTGATACAAAGGCCATGGGGATTTGGGACATGGCACAGGCTGACACACTTAGGAGAGGAATGAAGGAAGGAAGCCTGCTCAGGTGATTGCTCAGGCAAGCAAGGCTTGCTAATAAATGTGCCAAGAATGTGCTTGTCTTTCAGTTTTGTGTGAACTTAAGAAAAGGTTTCTCTGGTGAATTTATAGCCTTTGATTCTGAGAAGCAATGAAGATGAAGGCTATGATCAATAACTCCGGAATTTTGTAGAACAGCATAAAACTTATGGGCAAAATACAGCAATTTCACAAAGGTTCACCCCAGAACACAGAACCTATTCCTCAAGAAGCACTAACACAGATTTTGCCACCCTCTCCTCTAAGTACAGGGTGGATTTCTTTAAATCTACTTTTTCTGAGGTGAAAACAAAACGAGAAGATGTATTCATGACACAGATTTGTAATACACAGAGAAAAATAATTAACTGCACATAAGAGATACTAGTTATGTCAAAACAGCACCGTCTCCAACGTTGAAAAGGCATGACCACAAGGATGCAGACTCAGAGGTTCCTGTTGTGTAGGAGGCACAGATATGAACTACAGAATTGGAAGTTTGGGCCTGTGATACATGCACAAAAAAATATTGGTAAGTATTTACACTAAAGAAGTGGGTTTAGTTATCTGAGTTATTTGTCTAATGTTATTTGTTTTACTGGCCTCCTCAGTAAAGAACTGATGGAAAGTCCTTTTCCCTGACCTAATTAAGCAAAACTAGGTCTTCATATCTGCTGCTTTTGCATGGCTCAGATTTCAAGGTGTCCTGTTAAGACCCACAGTAGGAACATTGTTTTAAAGCATCATCCAAGATTGAACTTTACCTCAGCAATAACTTCCATGGGGAGGGACAGCTATTTCTTTTTTCTGTTGCCTGATTGGAGCAAAGCAGATTATTAACCCTCATGGAATTACTGATTTACTAACACTGCCACTGCAGTGTGCGTTCATTGCTCCAGGTAGAAAGTAATATCTTTAAAATATATTGGTTAATAAGTCAACATTAGATTTTAATATTAATCGTCCCTTTGAAACTGATTCTCACCAAATATCACAGTTAGTGGCTGCTTTGCTAACTTGTTAATGGGTCATTAACTAAAACCAGTCATTAACTGCTGCTGTTAGGGTTTCCAAAAGGATTTATTAAGGCAACTTCATGTACTATTAAAAAGAAAGTTTGTGATTCTAATGTTCTGAAACTTTGTCTCCCTCAGGCTTCCACTGATACTGCTTCAAAGGTAGAAACATTTGCCAAACATGTAATTGTGTCACTCAGTTCAGTTCTATTCTTTGAAATGATATTTCTTGCTCTTAAAATTCCCTTTTCCTGTGTTCTTCCTTCTCAAGGGGAAAGTGACTATGTATAAAAGAAATGAGAATGTGTAAAAGTATTCTTCTTTTAAAAACAATAGTTGTTTTTTTTCATTTTCATAGCTACTAAAGCAAAAGGAGATGGACCTGGACATCAAAAAAGAACAGCTTAAAAATTTGTGACCGTTACTATGATTAAAACCACTAAGAGGAAATTCTTCCTCACACAACATATCTCTACACCATGAAACTCATTGACAAGACTGTATCAAGGTTCACCATAGAGTTCAAACTTAATACAGATTTTACTTATCTCCATAATTGGAGATAGTAATAAACTCTAGAACATGAGGCTTAGAATTGCCTTAATGACTTCCTGTGGCAATTTATTCCACAGTTTAAATAAATTCTGTAATTATTAGAAGTCAAGATGCAGGGTGAAAGTTTTATATTTCCATGTTATATGGTCCATGGATGAAAGTAAGGTTGATTCAGTATGAGAAGGTTTACACTCCCTTATATTCCTGTATTTTCCTGACTTTGTGTTTCTTTTTTAAAATATTGTTTTGTAGTGGAGAGAATTCAGAAAACAAGAGTTTCACACTTACAGCCCATCACATTCCAAGTATTCTACCAGGAACGTAAAATACACTGTGATGACAGTTTCCAAGTGGCAACATGAGGGGAAAAAAAATTTCCCCTCAAGCTTGTAAAATATGACTCAGGTCCACAATCAGCTCTGTACTACCCTACTCCATGTCCTTGAGAACAATTGCTTTGACTTAACCAGGCCTCTGCTAAAATGTGCAAAGTTGCAGGAAAGAAATAGGAGGGACGAGAGACTTTGCCTCACCTATGTGCACTGCAAGAGACAAGCTTTTGTGGCTACAGTTAACTTTTCAAAGAATTTCACTAATTGCTGTATGTTGAACAGTGCATGACTGCTGGCTGTTGGCATCAAGAAGTATTGAACATTGAGATTTCTTCAATAATACATGTTTTAAAATTGTCACAAAAATTGGCAAATTTTATTCACAGTTTGTTTATGTGAACCCAAACAAATCAACCCATCAAACCACAGTAATGAGCATTGATGAAAAAAAGTCAACTCTGATTTACAGGCTGGTAAAGATTTGTAACCTGTTGCTGAATGGTTCAAATTACATTCTGTTTTGTTATCTGTGAGTAAGATGATATTATTTATGAGTGCTGAGTTCTCCCCAAATGACCTGGATTTATTTAATCTCTGCAAGACAATGCTGTAGAGATTAATCTAAAATTACTGCAGTGATAATGTCTTATTTTATATATCTTGTGGAAAAACAAACACCAGGCTTGTGAATGATGTCTGATGGTAAATCTTCATGATTTCCACTTTTTGAGAACTCTTTTGTGAAATGTTCTTGTATACTAAGAAAATCTTCAGTGCTATCCCTAAAGCACCTTTTCCCACTGAGGAGTATAGCTGAATACTGATTCATGAAAAGCTTTGCTATGTGCTTGATTAATTATAACATCCATAGCAAGAGCTGCACTGCTTTTTTTTTTTTTTTATTAACAACTGCTAGTTAACTGAATGACTGGTTGTTCTCAAAATGTACTGTACTTTGTAAAGCACAAATTCATTTACAACAAAGAAGTGAATGTGCGACATATGCAGCTGCTAAACTTGCATGAAACTACTACTTTACATAAGTCAGTATGTTTCTAGCCTGGCAAGATACACAGATTTCTTTCTCAACAGAGGTGTCCTAGATCTAAAGGATTGACAAGATTCTGAAAACATGAGCTTAAAACCATTTTTAACACAGATAAAATTTACTACCTAATGTATTATGGAAATAATAATAATAATAATAATAAATTACCTTTGAATCCATTTGACTTTCCAAAATGATGTCTCACAAATGATGCAAGAAAAGATGTCAAGGTTCACAATATAAAATATCCCTCAAGTGAACATTTCAGTAACATGCTCCATCAAAGATAGGTCACAGAAGTCCACATTAACTTCCATTTTTAACTCTCTAGAGCAAAAAAAAACCCACAAAACCACCAACAGTGGTGTTCTAGTAGGAACAGTAGGTTTCCAGTAGGAACCCTGAATACAAAGCTGTCTTCTCACTTCCAGTCAGCAAATCAACCATACCCAGTTTTCTTGCTCCCCAGGTCTTGTTCATCTATCTAAAATAATATATGCCCATGTTCTTATTCTCATGGTCTCCTTCCTATGGAACAGAAAATAATACAAAGGTTTATGAAAAACATCCTCTGCTCAATCTCTTTTCGGGTCCTCTCTCTGTCACAAAACCTTAACGATGTAATGATGATGTCATTTATTCATTAGGAAAGAAATAATCTGTAACTTTTGCTGAATCCTTTTCCAAGCATTCCCTTGCCTTTTCAAAATACTCTAATCTACATAGTTTCTTGGTCCTACCAACCCTTCTCTGAAGCACACTGTGTGCTCTCTATGGCAGAATATCTTCTTTTTTTTTTTTCTTTTTGTTTCTTTTCTTTCAGGTTCCTCTAATAAGCCCAGTACAACATGTGCATGCTTCTTAGTTAGGGCTCAAATGATACAATAAACAATTACAATCTGACAACAGCTTACCCTTATTACTTTTCTTGTATAGGTAATTTTCTCCAAAGCAATTGCACAGTAACCATTTTGTCTCTCTTTGCAAAGAGGCTGAAGATGGAAGACAAGAGGACAAAACCTAGCTCTTATGCTGTTCAGTAACTATCTCTGAGTAACTTAAATTAAAAGAGTAAAAAGCAAGGTGGAGGATTATGAAAAGTCACAAATCTAAATCATAGCATAACAATTTATTATTCAGAGATTCATTACTAGTTCATGAAATAACAACACTAGATAGAAAAAAGAATATTCAGCTATCAAAATCACTGCTCCTTCTCAAAGGATTAGGGTGTTAGCACAGGCATTCTACTTTTACTCATTATTCAGACTGTATTAGTACCTAAAAGACTCAACAAACAAAACAACGGTCCAATATTGTAGTAACCAGTCATCCAGTCATCTTTGCCCTTATTTATTTGCAACTTGGTGCTGGTTTGACTCTGGGTGAAGTTAGGCCTGTCTGTTTCAGTCTGTTTCAGAGAAGAGGTATAAGAAACACTAGTAGTGCTAGCAGAACTAATCAAGCTTGTAACTGGAATTTCTTTTTAGAAAAATGGCATCATAATTAAAATGGAACATTCACAGAAAACATTCACTTATGACAAAATTCTTAAGAGTTTGGGTTGTAGGGCAAATGCAGCCTGGGCTACATGAGGCAGATCATTGCCAGAAGATGTAGAGAAGTGATCTGGTCCCTGTGCTTAGGACTGCTTGAGACACACTGGAGTGCTGTGTCCTGTTCTGGGCTCTACAGCACAAGAGACATGGACATCCTAGAGAGAGTCCAGCAAACAGTCACACAGACAATTAATGGACTGAAGAATATGAAGAAAAGCTGAGAGATCTGGGACTATTTGGCATGGAGAATATTCAAGGGAAGATCTTAGCAATGTGTGAAAAGACCTGACAGAGGGCATAAAGTAGACAAAGGCACTCCTCTCAGTGATGCCCAGTCTGGCAGGACGAAATGGACATAGGCTACATGATATCCCATTTAAACATAATAATTACTTTTTTTACTGTAAGTGTGAGCAAATACTGGAGCAAGTTTCCCAGAGAGGGTGTTGAGATGTCATTCATGGAGGTGCTAAAAACCTGACTAGATATGGTCCTAAGAAATCTGCTGGAGCTGACCCTGCTTTGAACAGAGGGACTGCACTCAACAGTCTCAAGAGCTCCTTTCTAACTGCAGTTATTCTCTGCTGTTGTAAATTCTTGAAAAGATAAAAATATTTAAAGAAAAAGCATTTATAGAAACATTTTAGTCACTAAAGGAAAATAGTCAACACCAGAAGAAAAATAATTCTATGCTAAGACAGAAGTGAGGCTGACAACATTAGGTACACCTTTTTTTTTCCAATGCAAAGAAAGCTCATCCAGCTCCCACTTCAACATCCACAATTAGATGAGATGAATTGCACCCTTCGTCACCAACTCATAATTAGCACCCTATATTGCTGACGGGGATGAAACACATAGCAAATAAAGACATGTTATGTGGCACAATACAGTGCCATATATCCAGAGCTAACTATTTGGAAGAGGTAATGTGGTAACATTGCTTCTGACACCCAAGCGAATTCATATCTCTCTCTGTGATAGGGGGTTTTTCCAAGTGTCTGTGTTCTGAATGGTTTGCTCTGGTCTGTCACAAGCCAGGAGCTGATTTGCATTCTACACATTACCACAACAGAAACTAAACCAGAAGATTGGTATTACTTCCTGAGTGCAAAGACTTAGTGATATATTAGTGTGAGGTACCAAATATACATAATGCCAGATCTACAGCTCAGCCCTGCTTTGAAGGACCTGATGTTCTGAAAAGAGGGGAAACAGATCACCAGAGACCTCATCTTGCAAGTCTTTTCTCGACAAAATCCTAACTGTTAGTAGAAAATAGATGATCACATTATCCACCAGCATGAGGGATCACACAGAGCAAAATTGGTGGCAGTTGGAATGCAGCTATACAGCCTCTTATGCTTGCATAATCATATTAAACATTTTCATTCATTTCTGCTTGTTAAAGTAATATGATGACTTCCTCTAGTTTCAAACATGGCAATGAAAGGAAGCTTTACTTTCCTCAGTCTGCTGTGAAGCTTTAGTGCCAAAGGCAACAGCTTTTTCATCCAAAGCAAGAGTTACAAGATGAAATACATTTACCAGCACAGGGAAAAAAAGAAATGAAAAAGGGAAATGTGCCTTTCACACCTGCCCATGTATAGCCATGTGAGCTAAATTAAAAACATACATTGTCAGTTGGAAACTCATTTGCATGAAGAGCTGTTGGTAGGTTTTTACAGTGTGCAGGTAGAGCAGGTTTACAGAACCATGTATCTTTCCCTTCCTCATGGCTGCTCAGTAGTACAGAAGTGAGAGCTGAGGAGTAATTTTCCTGTAAAGCCAAGATGGCTTTTATGAACATAAGTCACAGGATTCAAAGGACAGTGTGTAAAGGAGAAAGTTTGCTTTGGAGTCCATTCATAACACAGAGCAGGACAGAACTAGATGTGGAACAGAAGTCTGTGTCTTTCCCTCAGGGACTTGCTGCACAATGAAGGAGATTCCAGTTCTGAAACCCAAAGATTGAAATGTAGCAATCATGAAAGTGCAGGCACCTTCTCCTCCAGTCCAATCAATCTTCTGTCATTTCAATAGATAGAAAAGAGTAACAGAAGTTCATTCCCACTGCAGCCAGCTTCACATGAAGCATGAAGCTATGCATTGGACATGTTAAAGAATTAAAAGTAAACTGACAATGATCAATGCACCAATTGTGCACCAATGCGCAATGATCAGTAACACCAAAATTAAAGGGATTTTGACCTGTTGACTTCAATGGAAACAGAACTACTGCCTGAATAACAGTGCCTTGAGGTATTATTCCTTTACTACCAAATATAAACAATATTTTCAAAGGGTTGAGTCATAATTACAACTCAAACTCCTTCTTACAGATGTCTGGCAATGCTCTGCATAGGTTGCTAATCTTCTTTCTCATAAGCGTTCTTCATCCAACTTGATGATTTTTTTCTATTTTAATTTTTCTCCTTTTTTGGTTTTAATTTCCTAGAATAAAGAAATCAGAACATATATTAGATGCTTATTTCCTGACAGTATTTTTAGATATAAACTGAAAGATTAACTCACTTTTTCTGTATTTCAGTTAATTACTCTCCCTTTGCACGTGCTATTCAGACTGCCAAGAGACTTTCAATACCCACCTGGATATGTTCCTGTATGGCCCACCATAGGTGATCCTGGTTTGGCAGGGGGCTTGAACTCAGTGATCTCCAGAGATACCTTCCAACCTCTACCATTTTGTGTAGTCTCTAAATTGCCTGGGTTTTTTGACTTGACAATTTTTTTTTTGTGATACAGTGTAGCAGAAGACAAATCTGAACAAGCTAAAACCAAGAACATACACTCTAGCCAACAGATAAAGGTAAGCTGTGCCTGTATCCCCATGTAGGAACACTCTCATTTTCTTTTTTGAACATTAAAATCAATACACCAATTACCGCTGAACTATTTGGCTACTCAACTCTGTTTTCTCCCTTAATGCCTAGATTTCTCTCTTTATTTGTGTGCTTAACTCAGATGAGTAAGATTACACATGTACACAAAGATTTAAAGGATCTGGGGCATTGGATTTCACATATACATAGGCAGGATACAGGAATTAGAGACGGCACTGTCATAGTTCTTGCACTGCTGCTTCAGCCTAGAGGAGTGACACCATGGCTTGATTTCAGAAAGGCTACAGCCAAAGGGCAGCAGCAGTGGGTCTTTGTAGTTAGTCTAAAAGCTGATTCAAGCACACATGGTTTATCTGGACAATGCAAACCAAACACAAAGATGCTTTGTGGTTTTGTGGTCTTTTCTAGCTAGAAGTGAAAATCTTGCACAGACAGCTAAGTGGAATGTGTGATCTACTTAAGGACCACTACTTATATCAAGGACTAATACAGAAAACTCCAAAACTAAAAGCAATAGTATTTGCAGCTTCAACTGATGAACCAGGCCCTGAAATTGTGGCCTATGACAGCTCCATGTTTTCTCTGATTGCATGACACATGGCATACACCAATCACTGTTTCATACGTTAACTAGAAAAAAGATTGCTTTGAGATCTGACATAAACTGCCATTCAGATCCCAGAGGATTCCCCATATATATTACAGTTCCTATTTAGACTCATCCTTAGATGTAAAAACAAAATAAATTAAAAAAAAAAAAATTTACACATCTCTCATCTGAGCAGTCTGTGAATAGAAGCCAAAATGTGTTTTTCCTGTCATGTGTAGCATTATGTTCCTCAAAGGAGTCCAAACAAGCTCAGTATTTCAAAGACTGAATGAGAGGCTGAGAACTAACTAAAAACTCCAGCTGAATGTGAGATTAAACTCACAGGTTCTGTGGTCAGGCACAAAGGAGAGATTGTAGCACCTGTGAACTACAGAAACCTATTTACAAGAGTGACCATGATGTTAGCCGTGTTATAATCACTGGCTGAACTTAGAACATCACTCATTTTAGAGGGTCCAAAGGAAGCAGTGAGGCCAAATATGAATCACCTTCAGAAACAGTGAAAATTACACAAATGTTTCCTTAAAGAGGAAATCATAGTTACTATAAATGTCTTTGTTCAATCTATATTACATTCTTCATAGCAAAGGTAAGATAGGTTGGATATTTTCTTTTCAGTCAGCCTCCACAAGTGTAAGTAAATGGCAAATGGGAAGGCCTTTATGGAAGCCTGTAATGCAATTACCAGTGGCACAAGCAGTTTGTGATCAGGTCTTAAACTTAGAAAGACTGTACGTCATCATTGTTTATATTTTTAAAAGTATGATCTGAAATGGTACACAGAGAGTAGTCATATTATTGCAGTAGAAGAAACAGATGAAAAAAACGCACATCGAAAAGTCTTGGCCCAGACTCCAGCCCTGTTCAGGTTTGGAGTATATCCAGGTATAAAACTGTGATTTATCTGTGTGTTCTAAAAAATGGTTTCTCATTTTCTCTTAATAAATAGTTTCTCAAGAAAGAATACCTATTTCTACTTTAGCACATTGTAAAATGGAATATTTCAAAAGTTTTAATATCTTGAACTTATTTTTATTGAATCAGCAAAGGTTAATTAATCTAGAAGCTTGTTTTGGTGTTTATGCCTATTCTAAAAGAGCTTCTTTATATAGTTCCTTTTTTTTTCTTTTTAAAAATAGACTTTCATAAACTAAAATACTGCACTGAGATTCATTAATTACACTATCTGAAACCAGACAGAGAACTTTTCATTGCTAATCTAAGAAAAAAAATCAAAACATGAAGACACAGAGATTTTACAAATGTTTAAACAATGAACACCAGTGCTCCCAGAAAATTCAAATATTAGCTCATAGTTGCCTGCTAATTTACAGTTCCATCTTGATATCATCTGAAAAGCTCAACCCTCATAGTATAGTCTTGAAAATAACTGAAATTTACCTTATTTTGACACCGGAGTTCAAAAATCTGTTTGGATTTGAAATTTGCAAAGTAATGTCAAGGAGAAGATACATGAACTTCAACAAAACCAATACTGCTTAGTGCAATAGTCTGATCAGTAACTACTTTGCAATTTTACAGTATTTTATTTGTTCTTTATGCTTTTAATTTTATAGAAAAATACTCCAAAATATTTTCAACAAAAGGATATGATTTCATTGAAAGAAATACGGCATGCAAAAGAAAGTACTAACACAAGATCAGAAGCATGTGCATCTTTAAAAAAAAAAAGCAAAGCCATGTTTTCCTGAAAGGGAGAAATATAATGCTTCTTCAAGGAATGACAAGGAAAAAAGTCAGGAGACAGTATTATATACTTATACTGAATATACCAGAGAAGAATATATAACCATAGGGATAGAAATAGTCATTCTCTTAGTGACAGGAAAACCACAGACTCTCTCCTCTGCTGTCTGATAGGCCAGACTATTCTTGATACCTTGAATGTATACACACTGACACACACACAGAAGAACACACATGTACATATAATTATACAACTCATTGAGAAAGGAAATAATGCTCTCTGTGAGAGCAACTCAACATAAAAAATGAGAGAAAGACCTCAGTAAAAATATTAGGTTAATTAGTTGATCCATTCCTTTTATAATCACACTATGATTAAAAAACAAGTAAACACTGAAACATGTTTTGAAATTTAGGACCCACACAAACCACAACTGTCACAGGTTAAGTGGTCTGCGCTCTTTACTGTGTCAAGATACATTTCTGCTGGAAATCCCCAGGCAGTTTACTGATTTTACTTTAAACTTGTGTAAATCCAGATGACTTCATGAGGAGCTAAGTAAATGAAATTGCTCTGGCATAAAACTATACTAATCCAGAGGAAGCTCAGACCCAAGAGATGAAATGTTATATGTGAAAAACTCTGGGTAATGGGCTGCAGTATTCACACAGCAATAAAAAAACCCAAAACAAAACAACCAAACCAGAAATATATATGCTGTAATTAATTTGTATGAAAGTTCACCAATCAACCATTAAAATAATCTTTTTTGCTGGTTTTGTTGATAAGCATATTTTTAACATTCAGATAATTTATATGCAGGTCTGATTTCTGAAACAGTAGGACATGTATTGCTTTCATAGTACTTAACAAAGCCCAGTAATTACAGATGTTACTAAACACTCAAATAATCAAAACAAGGTAAGTAAAAGATTGAAAAAATAAACAAAAAAATATTTGGGAGTAAAATTGCAGATTTTCTCTATAACTTCACAACCATACAGTTGCAAAAAATTGTTGATAGAATTACAGTAAAATACTGAGGCCCTTTTTCTCTGAAGAATAGGCTTGTTTTTAACTGTCTGCTGCACAGAGTGAAATATACCAATGATGTATAAACCTGTTAGCAAACCAGTACAGAAATGTGTTTCATCTCTCTTGAGAGTGTCCCCTTTTTAAGCATGATTTGTTTCTGTCCTATGGCCCTGAATGCTATACTATATATATATATATTAAGGGCATTCTTAATTTCCTTAAGTCAAATTTTATAATGGTAGCAAACCCTGAACTTTCACTACCTTTTATGAAAGGACTGTTGTTAAAGATTTGGACTCTCAATACTTTTGCTTTAGGTTCTAGGAAGTGAGCTTCTGTTAGAAGCAGGTCAGCAATTTAGTTTACCATAAATACATATTACAGGATTTTGTCATCATTTTTTACCTTGAACCATGGAAAATTCTTTCCTCGGGTTGCATGCTTTATTTTCCTATTAACTTACTCATCATTGTCAGGACAACTCCAATACTAACAACATCCAAATCATTGAATTTACCATCTTTGTTGTTTTGTGAATCTTAAAACATTCTCAGAAAGCTACTCTGGGTCAAGTTATGGCAAAGCATCTAAGGAAGGAAGCTTTTGCACATTACAGCTCCATTTATATACTCAAGAGATTCCTGAAGGTCAGCTGCAAAGCTCTGAAAAACAACCACTCTTGAGATGCCGAGACAGTGAGGAGGCTGCCTTATAGCTGTGCATTAATATAATGCTTTTGAAATCTTACAGCCTTACATCTCAAGAGAGAGAAGCTCTCTAGCTAGACAATAAGAGAGGCAGTGTGAACTGCCCCACATTTGTACACCTGTGTACTGCAGAGAGCCACAAGTGGACTCAGTGATGTTCATATTTTATCCAAGAATAAGAATATATCAGAAGTACAACTTATCTTGAGTCTCTTTCAGAACAACAGAAACAGAATTCTACTGATAACCTAGGACTGCTAAGTAATGGATTAAACCCTGCTTCCAGTGAAGATACAGGGAAAAGTCCCATTTCCTTCAAGGGCAACAAAGTTTGGCCAAATATGAGAGTGTCTGAAAACCACACCCTATAGTCTGCACTAAGATTTCTATTAAAGCAAATACATTTTATGCTAAAGTGTTTGAAAAATTAGTATATCCTACTTTTATCTGACCTCACCTAATTAAGAGAGCTTCATCTTTCTCCTGAGAGGTGATAACTTCTCTAACTTTGAACTCAACCTTTCAAATAGCTGAGGAAACACTGTGAAAACGAGCAAGAATACTTAGGTTCAGGGAAGAGACAGAGCTGACCTTCAAAATACAGTTTTAGGCAACGAGTTAAGTAAGCAACATTTTAATCTACAAATGTCTCTGTTCTAATGATCAACATTTTTGAAATATGTCTTGGAAATACACATTTTTAGAAAAATCTTAATTCATATACCTTCATACAAATCTCACAAAACCAAAACAAAACAAAAATCAAACAAAGCCTGATTTCCTCTACCACCATTTTTTGAGCAATAACAAAGATGCTGGAAGAAAGGGTCTTGCTTCTGGCCACAGAGCTAAAAGGGCAGCTGGCTTTGTTGGTTTAAGTCCTCCAGAAAACTCTGGGACACTGTTTAGTATTAACAAAAACATCAGAAATTATCAGCTGGGCACACACTTTCTCACATTTTCCCCATGACTCTTGCCTAGTTTTATGGGTGATCTTTCATTTACCTCATACCTACCAGTGTGATAGGGAGGACTGAGAGATCAAGTGTCCTATTCTTTTTCTCTCCTTTCGTTTCCTGGAATTTGACTATTCTTGCTGACCAGTCAAATATCTGGGATATTCCCCTGATTGATTTCCACATTGTAGTAAATCAAAATGCATTTGCATTATCAAAATTCAAGCAAGATTATTATTCACCTAGCCCAAAGGATTTTTTAAATTTTTTTTTTCCATGACTGTAAGGTTGCTGTGTCCAGCATAATGATGAATTGCAAGCTGCTCCACAAGCAGAGCTTTGCAGATTAATATATTGGGTGCAGCAATACACAGCGAGTAAGTCACCTTGGGTCTGCCTTCATTGGGGTCATTAACTATGTCAGAATATGTTAGCTGAGATGATCATAATTCGTCCTACCAATTGGACACAGCTGCATGTTCTGATGTGACTGAGTGGAGATTTAAAAGTTGCCTGCTTAAGGCCTTGAAAGGCTAAGGAATTCACTTCTGAGGTGTACAGTAAATTTGTGCTTCCTCCTAAGCATATTGTGATTCAGAGCCTCTCTCTATTAGTTTTTTCCCTGTGAACTGGGTAAGAAACTTCAACAGCCAGCTGCTTCAAACGCAGCTTCAACTGGCAACTTCCAAGCAAAAAGCATCTTCGAAATTACTCTGCATACCTGTGTTCAGTTCCCTGATGATAGAACAGCTCCAAAAAAGTCCTTGGTTCAAGCTGTCACTCCCACACCACCATACCTTTGTACACTATAAGTAGCTTTCAGAGAAATCTGATGTTTGGGCAGAACAAGTCAGATTTTTCCCCTTCTCAGCATGTGATAGCTAAAAAAGAATTGAAAAAACTTTATTAAGAGAAGGATTTTTGTTTTTTCATGAAGAATGCCACAACTTTGACTTCCTTTTCCTCCATTCCAAAAAGAAATTTAAAAAAATATATTTTTTAAATATAGAAATTTCCCTGCAGAGCAAGATTAGAAAATATATTGGATGACATTGAGCCACATGTAATGAAAAAAAAACACTAGAATGACAAAAATATTTAAGATTAAAGTTTTTCCTATCTCTTCTGGAAAGATCAGTAAGATGTGCTTTGCACAAATGGTCATGGTGCTAGCAAAGGAAGCTGCTTATTTTTTACTTCAGAAATGAAATTTATTTTAATAATTTCTACAAAAGTCTTGGTTTTCAATGAGCAAAGAAATCAAGCCATCAGAACACCTCTCACCACCACCAATTATTAGCTTGCTGTCACTCCTAAGTTATTTTGATTTTATAGAGTCTCAAGTTTTCACATCAAGACATCTGACACCCAAATTCCATTGATACCCTAAACTGCATAATGTGATTGTTCCACAGCAAATTGTTCAAAATAATTTAAAGACTGTTATCCTTTACAGGACCCTTTCAGATGAATTTATCTACAGGGTAGTTAAAAGGGCTACAACTGTTAGAGATTCTGGATATGAATCAGTTCAGGGAAGTTAATTATTCATACAGCAATGACAACAAAAGTATCTGATTATGAAAGATAGACTATTAATAAAACAAAGAAAGGCCTTTTACACTTTTTGTGAAATCTCAGAATGGTCATAGTACAGTCTAAGTCATTCTTTATATTACAGGAAGTATTACTTTCTTTAGTAGGTTATTAAGAAGTATTACTTTATTCAGACCAGGTCCCTGGACTGAAACAGAAGTCTAAGCCAAGAAAGTGACCTGCAGGAGCTGAAGAGAGCAAGCCATGCATCAGGCAAGGACTCCCTGTACAGCACAGCTTACTCATAACAATCTGTAGCTGAAAGACTGGAAATCGCCTCGACCCTTCCATTACAACAAAAAATGTCAGTTCAGTAAATACCCTTCTGAATGACAAAGAGAATTTTCTTAGCTCTGGCTCTAGCTTCTGTATCAGTGAGAAGTGCATTCTGAAAGAAAATGTCTCTTGTGAGATTTTTGAGATTTTAAATCCAGAAAAACATGTTTCAGGGTGTTTCTACTGTCACCTCCATGGTGTATTTGTTTAGTGCAGGGCCACATCCCAAAGCCCTAACACACCTAGGCTGCAGGCTGATCTCCTGACTAGATGAAAACCAGTTCTAAGTCTTGCAACTCCCTTTTATCAAAGAATTTTATAAAAGCTTCCTACTTAATTAATTCCCAAAAATTGTGACAAGGTTTTTATTCTGCACTAGCCTCAGATTTCCTCTTGTCTTCTGGTTTAATGTCTCAGGACATCTCAGTTCGCCATGGATCAGATCTCTCCTAGTCTCCAGAAGATTTAATAAGGAGATACAGCCCTGCGTTTGAAGTAGTCATACAGACACAGTTACAAAATTTATTCACAATATTCAGAAGGTCAGGGCTACATTAAAGAACATGAAAGAGGTGTAAAATAACAAAGTTATGAAAATTAGCATGTGAGAACTGTTTGTCTTCAGAAGGAAAAAAAAAAGTTAACTATTTCTTCTGTAATATAGCCAAAAACATCAAAAATTGGAGTCCTATGGTTTTTTTAGTCCACCTTGGTTTATTTTCTCAAGAATACCTTCACAAGCTAGAGAATGATTGTGGCAGAGTGATCCAGCACTTGCCATTTTCTGGGTCTGTTATCTTTCTGATGCAACCTTTCCACCACCACCACCCTCCTGCACAGAAGTGATGTTTGTCCTCTACTTATATCATTTTCCCATAACTAATTTTTCCTCTCAATTCACAAGTTAAATGAACCAACAGTCTAACATGTGAAATGTCAAATTTTAATTGCAATGGGACACAAGTGCTTCCTTCAGGATTTGTATCCACCTTGTAGGCCTAAATCTCACCATAACCATGCTCATTTTGATAACTCTTGTATATCTGTATAGTCATGATAAACTTGGACATTCAGAGGTGGCACAAGAATGATTGTGTGTGTAAAATGAGGAAATAGCACAGATGTGGTTTGTCCCAGAGTGTGAAACAAGTTACAAAAAGGGGGATATTATTTTAGGTTTGGGGGTCAGTAGAGTTTTAGCTTTGGTCTAACCAAGCAATTTAACAAACTGAATAAATGAAGTAAGGCAGGGAAAAAAAAGTTCTAAAACTGCCATGGCACTGAAGAATCATATTCTGCAAGAATGTTGTCAGTCTCAGTATCATAGCAGAACTGACTGTAATTGGAAAGTGCAAAGCAGCTTGTACTGCAAGAGAGGCATCACCAGGGGGAAACTGCAAAATGGGGATACAAGAGAGGGTTTGACCACGTACTGAAGAGAACTGTTACCTGAATAAAATAATCAATCACCTGACCATAAACTTAGTCTCTAAAGAAAATTCTCTTCTTTGATAGATAAAATTATTTTGACCTGTTTTAAAACCAGAAATCTCAGAACTTGAACTCAAAATCAAGGTGCCAAAAAGTATTGCTAAACCAGTTTCATGAAACTGCATAGTTTCATCAAGTCAAACAGGTAATACCAAACCTTTGTGCTTCTGTTCACAACAGGGAATTCAGGATACTTTGATTTCTTTGACCTTCAGACTTATAAACATAGTTTGTTCCTCAATTTCCTATAAAGAGCCCTTTAGAGATAATATCCTTTCATCCAGAGGAAAGACTGTTCTTCATGAATTTTCTTTCTTGGCAGATTTAGTATATCTTGATATGATCAATTTTCACAGCATAAAAAAAAAAAAAAAAAAAAAAAAGAAAAGAAAGTATTACAGAGAAGTGCTTATTTAGTTGTACTGATGAAATGGCAAAAAATATTTTTACAAAGCTTAATAATTAGATGTATTAGTCAAGAACATCACCAGCTATATCAAGTTGATTAATGTTGATAGAGACTTCACTGAGCACAAGATAGTAAACATCTTTAGTCAGGTCAATCTACAGAATACCCCTGGATTAAATTCCAGTTTATTCTGAGACTTATCTTCCTGATACCTTTTCATTGTATCCAAAATGAATTTTAGAAGCATTTGCAGATAATGACCTGTATCTCTCTGTTTATCATCTCAGTCTTGGGTCAGATAAGCCACATAAGTGTTATTTATGATATTCTGTGCTACTATTTTATGGCCTTTTGCATTTTATTGTTGTATGTGACAGTATGATTATATATAATTGATAGATAGTTTCATATTGTGCTGAAAGAACTCAATAGGAAAGAGATAACCAAACCATTCTCGTTCTTTTGGGCTGTATTTTTAAGCTGTCTCAACCAGGTACTATTTTGAAAGACTTATTATATTTTTCTTAATGGATGAGGCTCATTAAATACACATTTTAATTGATTTCTTATGGAAATAATTTTTCAACAAAGCAAATATCATGCACGGCAAAGCAGATTAATTTCCTCAGCTACTTTTTCTTGCTATAGCATGAAGGAACAAGGCACAAGATATCCTTCTCCTTATATATCCCTATATGTAGAAATACTATGACCTCAGGGTCCAGAATTTGCTGCAGAAAAATATTGACTACACAAGACACACAGCTCTTCATGAAATTTGATTTAGATCTAGGAACAAACTAAGGACACTTAAATGAAAGGTTGCACATCTTCAATGGGGATCCCAAGCCCAGTTAGCTCCTGACGTATTGCTGAGCAATTCTTAAACTGAAAATATATTTAAAGATGGGAATCAAGGTACTGAAGACAAGCCAAAGACTTCCCTCTGTGACTACTGATTTGGTATGTGAATATTTGTCACTATTTCCAAGTCGGGTAATTGAGAACAGATAGGCTTTGCTAAACTAAACCAAAATTTTCAGCCTGCTTTCATCCCACTTCAACCTCAGGCACCTACTTGAGGTGTCTGAGTCGGAAGAATATTTGCCCCAGGCTCCTGCTAACGTCAATAACAAGATATAGGATAAATTGCCAGCTGGAAGTACCTATCTGTCTTTGACAATCCTTGACAATAAAGGATATCTAAACTCCTAACTCTACACCTTCTACACCATTCTACACGTGTCTCATGTTGCTTGGGAGGAATCCAGTCTTTCAGTCATAACGAAAAAGTGAAAAGAAAGAAATGTCAGTGTCTGATTCATCCAACTTCTCCCCACTGTGCAAATCAATCCTTAATTATAGTATCTGCTTGAGAACATTTCAAGCCTTTGCCTTGGGGCAACTTTCCTGAAAATAAAAGTATATTTATTTGAGGGGAATAATAAAAAAAAGCAGTCATAATTCATAGGTGTTTAGCAGTTGTGATTGATACAATTTGAAAATACAAAGATATCTGGTAATGTCTCTGCTATTTTCAATAATTGTTAATTATTTTTAGTCAAAAACATGAATTCCACATATTTTCATACATTTTTCTAATTTCTTCATGTTCTATTTCTGAGACTTAAAAAAGAAAAAATCACTTGTCAGATTTTTCTGCAGTCTTCCCCACTGTAATAAAGTGCGTGCTTTTTTAAGCCTCGGGAACAATTAATATTTTGCAGCATTTGAACACATAGAGCAGTACAGTCTTACTATTGAAAAGCAGATTCATATGTGTTAGTCAGCAACTTTTCAATATTTGGAGAAACCTGGGGCTCCTCTAGTATATCACATACTGAAGTAATTAGCAACATGATGAATGGAGAAGGGCCAAGCCTGCATCTAATACTGTCGTTCATATGATGAGCATATGATGAGCAAAAGAGACAGTGTACTGCAGAGTTCACAGCAAGGAAAATGGTCTGGATCCTGATCTTTCCTGGACCGACTCCACTTAAAACAACATGAAAAATAAAAAAATAAATAAAAATGGTCATAGCCAGGGAAATTTTGTTTACTCACAGCCTATAAAGAAAGTCAGGCTAATGAAGCTCATTAAGACATGAGAGAAAGAATTATCTTCCATGTTGTTACTGAATATGGGAATAAAAGCTGTAGATAGAGTTGAATTGAATAGAGCAATGACCATCAAGTGACTATATTTGTGAGTTATCCTTCTAGACATTTTTCTTTCTGAGTGTCCTTTACATTTGAGATATATCTGTGATTCTGCTGGGGACTAAGGTCATAATTGCTCAGTCCCAGGATCTCAAAATGCAATAACAACATATTTTATAATGACAAATTATTAGCCACCCAGTCACAAATATATACTAATAAAACAGTCTGATTTGCTAGGATGCATTGCTTATGCCTTTTTCTGTTTCACTTTGAATTAGTTTGCATTAAATCATATAACAGCTATATTTGTCAGAGACAGGGAATGCAAGTGAACCTGTTAGCCAAGCTCCTTCACAGTCCCTGAGCAATAGCCAGCAGACACTTCAGTAAAACCTTCTGCAGTTGGTAGGATAACCATCTCCTTGCCTTGGGGAACCTCAGCATTAAAGTTATTAAATAAAACAGCCAGCCTGGCAGTTGGCTATGAGAAGCAATTTATACCATTGTAAATGGATTAGTAAAATGTAATTTCTTTTAACGTTTCCATTTCAATTATTTCAAATAGATGTGCAGTTATAAATGTTAAGGAATTGTTTAAATGTTTCTCATGATGGAAAAAGTAAATATGTTACAGCTTCAGACTCCCAGGTGAATTCTCTGTTTTTCAGTTCTCTTTATGCTAAGGTTTTTCATGTACTGCTGTAAAAGTTGCCCATTTGGAGACCAGGAGAAAAAATATTTGTGCTCTTGATGAAAACAGGGTATTATACTAATCAGGAAAGTATAGTTTTGAAATGTCTTGAGGACCAGAGGAAAGCCTACGGCTGTTCTTATCCTACATTCTCAGCTGGTATATTTTGACATCAAGAGCCTGGAGCAGTGCATGAGATACCAAGAGAGAGACTATACCACATATCTGTTTGTGTGAGAAGCAGGGGGAATCTCTCTTGAAAGTACGCCTTTGTGGATTTTCTCTGAGAAGGGTTAATTAATATACATGGCTAGCAGCTCAGAAACCACCATACACTCATATAGATCAATTCAGCAATATCTCACCTGATCTNTAAGCGATAAGATATAACAAGAAATAGGACTACTGGCATGGGATAATCATGTCCTTGGGGTGTCATCAAGCACCAAGAATAAATACGTACTTCTAATCCTCCATGGGTGCGGTTACCTCTCAATAGCCATATGCATTGAAAAACTATATTGCTACCAGGAGTTGTTCACTTTTATATTTAAATGTATTATCTAGACAAGCGACCACACTGGTTTCAAACTGCCATTTTGTGTCAAACCATGTAGAAGGGGTTCAGAATGGCTGCAGTGGGCCCCCTCGACACCCTGTCAATGCTGCACACCAGATCAAGGGAATATCCACCAGAGATTCAGCTGGGTGTGCAAACCTCCTGCCTTTCAAAAAAGCTATCCACAACAGCCAAGCTTGCAAGCTGAATTAAAGTTGCTGTAGACTTTAAAAGAGGGGGTGGTGAGGGGCAAAAGTAGGGCAGCAAGAAATAACAGCCGAGGCTAGCTCAGTTGAAAGCAGCCGTGGAGAAGCCTGAGGGCTAAGATGGCAGTCATCATCGATTCAAGGGAAGGGAGATGTCAAGGACAGGGAATGTCAAGCAGGAACAACAATACGGCATCATAAGGGTGCTTAGCAGTGCCAAGTGTTCCAAAACCAGTACAAATAAAGCTACTGAACTATTGTGATTGGTCTATTTGCTGCTTGATATCACAAGAAAAATGTAAAAAAAAATGATACATTTACAATATACATCTGTCCTTTCTATCCTGACTACACAAAGGTAATTAAAAATATTCTCTCTCTCTTCCTCTCATGCCCCCACCCCCACTGGCATCATCTTGAAATAATCTTTTCAAATAAAGTTAGATACAAGCAAATGCTCTACATGGAACTAATTGTGTCAATATATAGACAAGCAGCAACAACACACGGGCCCTGAATGAATAATTGAATGCTAAAGGAAAAGCTACAGGAACACAAACACACTCCAGGTTTCTGCACTATGCAGTACTGTCCGTGGTATGTGTGTATTCCTGAAGCATTAACACCTGCCTTTGCAGGTGATAGAATTTTATGGCACAATATATATTTATCCAGTGGGTTTTTACACATATTTTACTGCAGCTTCTCACATAGGTGACAGAATGAATTATGTTTCTGCTGATGCTCACGCACCAGCCACGTTGGTATTTTCAGGTGAGTGTACACACACATGTGTGCCTGTGCTCACACACAAACAGCGGTGTGAAAGTGCATTAAACACCAGCTCACCATAATAGCTGTTAGGTTGGACCACTGAGTCTGTTGCTGAATAAGTGACAGCACCACAGGAAAAGAGCAAACAACATTTTTAAGATGTTGAATGGATAATAAATATTTTTAATGGTTTCAAAAATTGATTTTGTTTCATATTGAACAATTTTTAAATTAGCCATAAGAGATAAATAGGCATCAACACTTAGATCATTGACCTGTACTGGGGTCATATAAGCTCTGAAAATCTCTGACCACAAAGGAAGTGATTTTTTGGCACTGCAAAAAATACTGATCTTCCAGGCATGATAATGAAGGCAAGCCAAAAGCCCCCTACATGTGTATTGCACACAGTTATGGAGCACTGCACAAAACTAACACAACTTCAAAATCTGCTTGGGTTTACAACTTTGTGTCTGAAACTGAAATACTTTTGTTTGACTGCAGCTTCAGTGAAGAGACCTTCCAATAGATTATCTCCAGCTCAACTGATGCACTCTTACTCTTTTGCTATCCAAGAGGTATATAGCATATTCTTGACATATAGAATGTTCTTTAGCAGAAATGATACCATGAAGTTATATATTCTTGATGTAGAACTCTTTTTTAATTCTTTCCATTTTTCAACATGTCAAAATGCATGATACTTCTAAGGGAGGAAAATACACTTTTTTTTTTTAAAGAGCTCATTTTGAACCTTTCTAAGAACAGTGATTGTTTCACAGTAAATATGGCACAATATTCATCCAAAATTTGCACTTACCTGTGACCTATGTGACATTACTCATTACTGTGACATTACTTGTGGCGCAGCAGTGAATTTCACTGCAATAAACTGAAACCAAGGAAAATATTCCTTTTCCACTTAAGAACTCCACAGTGCATTTGATTTTCTGCGTATCTAGAAAAAGGAAGATATTTCTGTCTGAATAAATTAATTTTCTTAGGAAGGTGTTTTCAACATACAGTAAGAAATGTATCCCTATTGCCCACAGTCTTCCAGTTCAAAGAGAAAAAAAGAGGATGGAAAAGTAGAATACAAAGGAACACTTGATCACGTTGTTTCTGTCAAGCAGTGACCCTTTATGTAGCTATTACCAGAGATTAGTTTGAGTACTCGATGTCTAGAATTGGACAGGATTAGTAAGCAAGATAGTCATATTCCTCAAGACTTTTGGCCTTCTGTGTCAGACATAGAGTCTGTCAATCAAACTCCCACACCAGATTAGAGGTTCAAACTTCAGCAGCCCACACTCAAGGCAGCCAACAGAGAGGAGCAAGGTTCACAGTGCATCCTTTTTCCTTAGAGATGGCAAGGAAAGCAAAAGCAACTGCAGCATGGGCTGAGGTGGTTTTGAAGAATGGCACAATGTACTTGTAGCATGTCCTTACAGAAGTAAGGAAAGATGCAGAGGTGAGTGGCACAGCTGGACACAGCAGAAATCGTCAAATAAGCAGCTGTTACCAAGGAAGAGATCACAGGAATTTTGAGTCACGTCTTGCAAAATTTAAGCACGAGATGGATGAGACTAAACCTGTGTAGCCACTCAAGCTTCATTATCATGAGGAAAAGAGAGGCTAAGTGACAGGACCAGGACTGTGAGTCTTCCATGTACAGAAGGGCTGGGCCTGGCAGTCATGCACTGGCCAGCCTGTGCTGATAAAGCTAGATCTGACCCCAGTTTCCCCCAAGGTCCTGATCCTGACCTCATCCCTGGGACAGTACCCCATCCCTAGAGAGGTGCCCAATGACCGTGGCTGGGTTTGTCCCCTAGTGTTTCCTGGGGACACTCCCTTTGGGGATCCCCCTGTGCTCCCGGATGCCAAGGAGTCACTGACCATCACCTCTGTGACCCAGCAGACAAACCTTCAGTTAGGGCTGATGCCCATAGGGACATTACACTGAGTTCAGCCAGTGGAAATGAAATAAAGCTGAGGATCAGGCTTGCTGCACTAGGGTAATTCTGCTGTCCATCCATACTGGGACAAATTCAGTCGGACTATTCCAGGGCCAAAACATCTCCTGTGATACAAAAGAACAGCTCGCTACATAAGATTTTTTTTTTCTGTAACACATACCTAGGACATTTTGTGACAGAGCAGGCTTCCCCTTCTGTTTTCTTTCCACATCTTTTTTCTATAGGTATTTGCACAAGTCTCTTACTTTCTTTCAGCCAGTGACACTGCCGGGATGGGTCTTTGATGGATCATGTTCTCTATGGCCTGTTTCAGCAGAGCATTGTGCACCCTCACATCTTCCCCACTGCACAGAGTTGAAGGGACTTCGCTTCTGGCAACATCAGAACCCTGATTCCCAGTGGGTTCTATTAATGTCTCATCCTAACTCTCTTTTTCCATCTGTGTGGATATTCAAATATATCTTGCTAAAACTAAGCAAGTAAAAAGCTCTGTGGGGCTGGCTTGTCTGGAGGCTGTTTGTCTTTTCTGTACAGCTGCAGGCAAGCATCTGTAAAGTTTCAATATTTGCTCTAAATGAAATGTCTCTCAGCTAGAGCTCCATTTCATATAGTATCGCTGGTATGGGCAAGATGTACCCCATAAACAGAAAAAGAAAGGCCCTTGGGACACTGGTGCTACGGTAACAAAGGTGATAACTGCTCTTCCTTGACCTAATTTTAGTTCACTTATGTTTCCTTTGTTGTTACTAATATTCTTATCTTACGATTTTAACTGTCTTCGTATTCTTACTTATAGAGAGATCAATTATTATCAGCTATAATGGATGTCAGTTCAAAGAGAGCTGTGTGAATATTAGGGATTAAGAAAGCACAGTTGTTCACAGAGATGACTTTGAATCATAGGAAAACACAACTGTAAAAAAACAGGAAAGGTAATCCAGTTGATTATATTTATCCCAAAATAGGGTCACTTTTAATATCTTGTTATTTCTAATAGATGGTACTTTAATTTGTTCTTACAGATCTCCATAGAAGGGCATGCTGCAACAATTTCAAACAATCCATTTGTGTGTTATCACGATATTGTGCCCATATTATGACACCAACATGAATATTTCCTGTGACAATATCATCTTCTTGTTTCTTACCTTCTCCAACAGGGACATCCACCATGTACCTCTTCAGTAATTTACTTGCTTAGACCTGGTTTTCATCCAGTCTCCTGTTTAGCCTGGAACAGGTCTAGCATCACTTTTTAAGGCATAAAGTGGGATAGCACAATCCTCAGCAAATACCACTGAAGAATTTAGATGCTTCCTGGAAGAGCAATATCTAAGAGAGATTTTTATTTTTACCTTTAAATTCAAATTTGCAAGTCCATGAGCTGTACAATCGAATCAACAGGAAACCTTAACCTCTTGCACTGCAACCAGCAGAAAAGGCTTGCATTTTTTTACAAAAACATACAGGAAATCAGAGAAACTGCTGAACAGCTACATAGGAGGTGTAACAACTTTCAAATCTAAACCCAGACATGATCTGACATAGCTATCCAGAGGTAAAAATCTCTTCTGCTAACAAATCCCTGAGCAAAATATATTTAATCTCACATTGATTAACTAAAAGTAACTGAAAGTTGTTATGTTGGTTGTGTTTTCAAAGTCACTTTTCTCATGTACTAGTTCAGAGTATTGAATAGGAAGGAGGATTCAAGTCACTTAATTGCATATTGAAATGATTTTCTGTTTTTTTTTTGTATGCATCATAATAGCTACATTTACATTTACATTTAGTGTTTGATATCTTTCAGTTAACTACTTAGAGATTTTTACATAGAAGTCCCAGAGGTAAAAGTCATCATCTTTCTGAGTTTGAGTTTTCTTTTCCAGCATCTTATTCTTCAATCTCAAAGGCCTGACACTTCTTGAATTCTTGGCATTGTCTTCAGTAACAAGGTTGCAATTTGAATGTGCTACATCATTTGGCTTTGGTTTGATGCCTCACTGAGGCACAGCCTGGCTGAGAAGAGGGAAAATGAATATGAATGCCAACCATCTATTTGGATAACTAAGTAAAAAGTCGGCAGTCTTCAGGCTGTAACTGAGAAGGAGTACTACCCCATAAGTGAGAACAAAGTTATTTTGCATGCAGTGATAGAAATAGAGGTTGCCAGAGATGTAACAAAGTTAAATAAATTTATCAATGTCTGTTCAAGAGGAGTTTAGACTAAGCTGATGGCAAGGCAGTTACTATACTTTAAAGTACACAGAATGATTTCATGAATTGATTTAATAACTAAACAAATATTCAGTCCTAAGAGGAAAAGAAAACCATACAAACGGAGGGTTAATGGAGTCTTGTCCCAATGGATGTCTTTTATCCCTTGATGCTGTCTCTTAGGCTTCAAATGTTCTTGTGTTTCTATGCAAATAAGCTGCTTACAAAATCCAACTCTTTCAAGTACATTCGAAGTGCTACTATCTATGTCATTTTACAGTAAACACATTTTTGTTGCATAGCAATATGTTTCCTTTAGAAGATGGGTAAATATGCAAAATGTTTCTGTAACTATTTGTCAGATAGTCAAACAGATTTTTTGTCTATCCTCAGGCCCCTTTTATGTTCACTCTCTGTAAACATGTGCGACAAGAGCTGTCCCAACACAAACATTTGAAGGAATCAAATTGCAAGCTCTTTTTCTACCAACATTTTCACAAAGAAATATGACAAGAAGAATATATATTATCATGTAATGGAGTAGAAACACCCTGTGAAATGTGACCAGCTCTTATAGCTCCTGATTTCATAGGCATCTGTAAAGTTTTGTTGATACTCATGCTGTTACTATATGACAATATAAAGATTTCAGGAAGGCAAGTGAGAAATGGGAGACAAAGTCCTTTTTAATATGTCAACAGCTAGATGTCAATGAGACTATGTCCCAGTTTCCTTGGAGTCATTCCAGATACAATATGTGAAAAATAAGCAACTGCTCAAATCATAGCACAAACAAAGCTAATACACTGCAGAGAGAAGACAGACATGCCATAGGACTTGCTTTTTCTGCAACATGCGCTGTTATTGAGGGCATGTGTTCAGGGGTCATCTGATTTGCAGCTTCAAAGATTCGTTCCACTTACTACAGCAATAAAAGTCAAGTTCCCTAGTTTCTTGAGCCCATGATGAACTGCAGGCTGTAGTGGGCACACACCTCAATAACCAACTTTCCAGTCTTATTTCAACCACAACTACCCTGGGGAAATTTGGTATTTTATGTCAAGTCTGGAATGGAATATAACCTAGAGGCAGCTTTGCCTGAAGCCCATGAACTCAGTCTGCCTGCATCATGTTTCATTGTATCTTATTCTTGTGATGCCTCCTTGTGCAAAGGTTTCAGCCTACCCAATGCCCAGTATGTGGAATGGGTATGGCCTATGAAGTCGTTGAAATAATATATCTCAAAAGCAGTGAAACTGCTATGAAACAGGCTCCTGGAATGTCACTGGTACAGAAGCTTCTGATGAATGTGAAATTTTGCAATTCAACACTTAATAAAAAATGAACTACCTATATTAGAAAATGACTGGATCTAAATCTTGCATGCCTCTACCAAACTAAAGCTCATACACAACTGTCCTTTTCACATGAATGCTTGTATTACATTTTTTATTATTTTGGGTTTTTTTCAATCTAAGCCTTAGACCTCTGTGAATCTTCTTTTCTAGAATAAAAATATATTGTTGTTGGTCACAAGTAGTCTTTTTAAAATGTTCCAGAGAACATAAAAGAAAGGACAGTCTTTCACTCTTCCACTTTTCTTTCCATGCCTAAAATTCAACTTTGGCTGTTTAGGTGGTTGTTTTGCTTCTTCTGATAAGATATAAGGGACCACAGATTCAACTATAATTACTCTTAAAGCATAACTTCAACAGCATCTTTTCAGGAGTTGTATAAAGAATGCTTTGACTCAAGCTTCTGTGTACCAAAATGAATGAGACCTTTTATGGTGAGTGCTTACAAATGCACCCAGGAAGCCACAAATGATGTGACTGTCCAAAGGCATGCTTCCAAGCTGCTAGGAATTACTAAAATAAACAATCACTCTAATTTACTAGGGGGAAAGTTTTTGTTTTTGTGAACCAGTCTGCCACTATCCCTGTGATTCAAAACACGTGAGAGGAAGTGCTATTTCCACAGAAGTTCCCAGATTTCGAGATTAGTTTGGTAAACACTCAAGTGGTTTTTTTTGGTTTTACAGTCACACATCTATAGAAGGACAAATGGGTTGGTTTTTTTCGTATTAAAAGACCAGCCAACATTCACAGATTCTTATCCTGTAAGACCTATTCATGCAAACTTCCATTATGTAATATTGCCAGAAGTCCTGCAAGCTGTATACATTATTCTTAGCAATTTTACAACACTTATGTGATTAAGCAGAGGAGACACACTTAGAGCATGAATATAGCTTGTTAGAGACAGTCTCATTTTTATATTCAGTTAGTTCCACTCCCCATCAGTCCTGCCGTAAGTATATATCTATCATTTAGCATGAGGAGTTAAGAGCACTACCATAAGAGAAGTTACATCACTCCCTTTTCTGCCTTTGGCCAAAGCAAGCTGCATGTTTCTCCTGACTCAGCAAGATGGACCCCTCAGACTTCAACAAACATGGCTTTTCTAGGTGAAGTGATGAATATAGATTTCAGCATAAACAATTTACTACTAAATACAAGAATGTTTATAAAGTTGATGAGCAAAAACTGAGAATTTGAGTTAGGAGGGATTATTAGCAGCATAAATATCATTGTTGCATTCAAAGTTAACTAGAATAACACCACAACTATTCTGCAGTGTATAAAGTGGTCCCAAATGAAAGCGGAATTGAACAATGATGACAACAATGCTTCATCTAGGTCTGAGGAGTCACCAAAGTTAAGTTGATCTAAAGCCTGTGTCAAAACTGCTTCCATAAAGAAAAAAAAGCAGGTGATTGTCATAGGAGACTCCATCCTGAGACAAACAGAAAGCCCACTATGCAGATCAAATGTGCTTCTTAGGGAAGTCTGCTGCCTCCCTGGGCCAGGACTAAAGATGTGAGCTACCTACCTTGGTAAAAACCCTCACATTATTATCCATTTGGGATTTTTCAGGTAGGATGCAATGATGTTACAATAAGAAGTGTGAAGGCAACCTAGAGTGAGTTTGCAAACAACAGCAATCTGGGTGGGAGTGTTGATATGCTTCAGGGTAGGGAGAGTCTACAGAGGCATCTGGACAGGCTGGATAGATGGGCTGAGGCCAATCATATGGGCTTCAACAAGGTCAAGTGCTGAGTCCTTCACTTGAGTCACAACAACCCAATGCAACACTACAGGTTTGAGCAAGAGTGTCTGGAAGGCTGCCTGGCAGAAAAGGACCTGAGGATGTTGGTCAACAAGCAGCTGAATATGAACCAGAAGCGTGCCCAGATACCCAAGATGGCCACCATCATCCTGCACTAGGGAAGTGATTTCCTACATGTACTCAGCAGTGGTGAGGCTGTAGCTTGAATACTGGGGTCAGTTTTGGGCCTCTCACTACAACAAAGATATGAAGGTGATGGAGCGTGTCCAAAGAAGAAAAAAAGAAGCTAGTGAAGGGTCTAGAGAATGTCTGAGGAAACTAGGGTTGCTTAGCCTGGAGAAAAGGAGGCTGAGGGGAGACATTATTGCTCTCTACAACTACCTGAAAGGAGACTGTAGCAAGGTGGGGGTTGGTCTGTTCTCCCATGTAACACACAATAGGACAAGAGGAAATGGCCTCAAGTTGAACCAGGGAAGGTTTAGATTGAATATTTAAGAAAAATTCCTTCACAGAAAGGGTTGTCAAGCCCTGGAACAGGCTGCCAAGGAAAGTGGTGGAGTCACCATCCCTGGAGGGTTTTTTTATTTAAAAGATCTGTAGAAGCAGCACTTAGAGGTATGGTTCATGGTTGGACTCAATGATCTTAAATCTCTTCTCCAACCTAAATGTTTCTATGATTCTTTGATTTTATGATTCTATGAGTAAGTGGAATGCTATTTTTTTATAGTGTATTTAGAAGTTCTTCTTTGAGATTGAAATCAGTTTGTGGAATTAAGCCCTTCTAAATTTAGGTCAAAGTGGGATGTGCTGCCCCAAGTGAAAGCTAGGTGTAAACTTTTTAAAAAGCTAGAATTTCAAGTAATTATTATGTTATACTATCAAAGCCAAATTTTCCACAGGACAAAAAAAAAAAATCTCTAATGCTATTTCAGTCTTGATATAATTTAATTAAAAATATTAAATTTGATTTAAAAGCATTACCAAGAGAAGAAGAATAGTGCATAAAATACATAACTTTTCTGAAAGTTAGATGCCAACTAACAGATGAGTAGGAAATATGCAGAGCCACTTACCCTCACTAAATAGTCAACTCACTACCCAGAATCAAAACTGCATTTACTGCTAAAGAAAACTTACAAGTATAAATACAAAAAGATAGAAGGAAGAGGTATGTATTGATACCACCGAGTGGAGTTTTGACAAATTTTAGAAGTGATTCAAGATCATATAGATATACTCATTTTCAACAGCTAAAGGTCAAAAGGTACTGAGATCAGAATTGTCCTGACTTAACAATGTCCTTGAGTTGCTACAGAATACAAATAGAAGTGTTTAGCCTTTTGATGCTCTTCTTCTAAGGAAGAGACTTTTTCTTCAAAACCTATTTATGACTTTGACTAACAGAGTTAGTGACTTTGGTGCTTTCCTGACAATAAGAGGTACCAACATAAACTGACAACCATATGACAAAATTCAAGGACAGCTAAGGGAGGGACTATTGCAATTTACTTTAAAGGACAAAGAGAAGATGAATCAATATTTATTACTAAAAGACTCCATTGGGAATTTCTGCACTTCAAAGGAAGTCAAAATTTGTCCTTGAAGAGTGAAAAAAACCTGCTTTTCTAGAACAGTGACCTGACTGGAATCCAAATCCTTGTTCAAAAAATTCAGACTCCTGCCAGGCTCTGATTTCAGGAATATCCAAAATCAATACCTTTAGCTTGCCTCCACAGATTTCTGTGAAGAATTCTTATCCCATATATTAATTGAACAGGCAACGCTGGAAGCAAAAGAGAAAAGAGACTACTCCAAAGCAGTCTCCATATTTTTTAATTGTTCTCTTGAAAACAATTATTGAGCTGGACTATAGGATTTACAGCTGATATCCAAGACAAATTTGCCTTGCTAACTAGTTTAATTGTCTGCAACATGACACACACAGAGTATATTGCAACCATAAGAAGATGCTGTTTGTGTTTTTGTCTTTTAAGATTAACTTGATCATAACCTACTGTACTAAGTTAACTTGTTCACTGGTCTTATTATTGCTAACATACAAAGAGGTCCTAATTCTTGCAGTGCGTTTGCCTGATAATGATATGCAATTTATGAACCTTAGAGTAGTATGTATTACGTCATATCTTTCTGAGTTGTCTTAGGGTTATCTTTCATTCAAAAAGTCACAGCATTTTTGTGATATTAAAGGTGTCCTCACAATTTGCCATGGACAGGCCATACTACTAAGCCACAGTACTGTCATACTACTATGGCACTAGCTATACTAAAACTAACTACCAATTTAAACATAGCTGAGCATTTGCTAGCACTATCAGCACCATTCTTTTCCTTCGAGTTCAGCTTATCCTATTCTCCACCCCTCATTCTGTCCTATGTTTGTGTATCAAGTAACACATGTAAAAGAAAAAAACTAGATTTCTCACTTTCATAATAGCTATCACCTGTGTGTTCGAGGGGCAGAAGAAGAATTTTCTCATAGATCTTAGTCTTGCTTAAATCTACATGCTTGTGTTGAATAAAAAGTAGAATCCATTTTTACATTCATTTTTAATGTGTTCTGTGTTTCTATTTATGGAAGCCATTCATTGTCTGCAAATACCACATTCTTTTGAATTCTGTTAGATTTCCATTCTGTCTCAGTAATTAAAACAGTCAGTGATTATCCTAACTAAATACCAAAATCTTATAGTTTTGTTTTGTTGTTTTCTTTTATGTACCTTAAATAAGTCAGTATTTAGTCCTTTTTGTCATATGGGCTTTGCATTTGATAACATTTTGGGACAGCATCTCTAATCTCCAAAATAACACAAACAGTACAAACACCTCATTGCATTTACTGCTAGCATTTAAACAATCTTCACATTAAATAATTTCAACTGTCTTCTTAAATGGTACTTAACTGAACTGATTTTTTAACTTCCATTATTTTTAGCTCTAATCCTATATTAAATTCTATCTCCTCTAGCCATTTTGACATTCATATAATACAGAGATACTATAACTCAACCCTCTTGAAAATTATTCTACCTTCTCTGGAATATGTACATAAGGATGCTATATAACCTTGATCAATAATTACTAATGACCTTGAATGTTCTTCCTAAATCCTATACTTTGATTTATTAAAGCATATTCATGAGAAAAAAACTATTTACTAATTTAAGTATGTTGTACTCTCCAATCTACGTATTTTTATTTTGTTTATTTTTAAGGAACTTTTATGTTAATTAGACAATAATATTGTCTGAGCCTGGTTTTCTTCACTAACTAAACATACATTATTGAATTATCCCTTTAATTTTAATTACTAAATTATGTTAATACTGATTTACTCTTGTCTTGCAACTATGGAATAAAAATATCCTTTGAAGTTTTCTGTGTTCTTAGTAATAGGCCAAATAATGCCACAAAGGAATCATATTTCTTACTGAGATGTTGGCTTCCACATTACTCATTATTTCTTTTACTAATTCATTACTAATTACTGCAGTGCTCAAGAGACCTAGTCATAGACCAAAAAGCTCTGCACTATATGAATATTGAACAAACAATAGTTTATTCTTTCAGATTAAAATGAAAATGCTGTTAAAACTAGTGACAGATATATTTCAATATATGCTGTCACTCATTAACCTTTCATTTCATGAGTTGTTATTCATCTGTATATTTTTAGAAGTTGTTTTTAATTTTTATATCATTTATTTTCAATCGCTGTAATAAATAAACATTGCATTTCACAGTGTAGTTCTATTTTTCTATTTCAGTAACCTCATTTAGTACTCTACTTTCTGGTACAATTAACATGAAAATTAACTACCAAATAGCCCTTTGACAAATTACTCTCCTCCCTATGATTTACTGTTTGTAGATCACAGACACCTGGAAGGTTATCCCGCCACTGTCTTTAGTTTGACAGCTGTTAGGCTTTCTCTTGCCATAGGCTCCTCAGCCCCACACGAAACTTGAGAAGGGTCTGCAGTGCCCAGTCATCATCACTTAAAAACCTAAATGCAAAAATGCTGGACCTTGTGCATGTTTTCACCCACCCTGTAGTTACAGATGAAGAAAAGTTAAGTCATCGAGGTCAAAGAATACAAGGCTTGAGAGAGTATCAAGATGCCATTCTTCGTCCTCTGGTCCTAAATCATTCTATTTACAATGTTTCTGGCAAATACCTGAAGGAGATATCTTTATTTCTAATTCTCAGAGACAGAGAAAAATAAAATCAACTTCAGATAGTGGCAAGCTATTTTACACTACATATGCTTAGTTTACAGGGAAATAGCAGTGGTGACATTTTTAAAGTTTTCTACAAAGCAATGCAAATAGCAAGGCAAAGTGGTTTTAATGAAAAAAAGGTAATCAAGTATGTTAAAAGACTAAATGAAATCAAGATAATTCATATTTTATTGTAGGCCCTGCACTGGCAGAAGAGAACTCCAATACCTTTTTTTTTGTTGTTTAATATTTCTTCTTTAATTAATCCTGTGATGTTTTGCATTTTACAGACATGTGCTATTGCTCCTTTGACACAGCAAGTTGTTGACCATATGCTTGACAGAATGGGTACTAGTCACAAGAAATCTTGCCTAGTGACAAAACTATTGTTGACATTTAAAAGTTGTGGGGTTTTTTTCTCTAGAGGGAGACTGTGTACAAGTAACTGCACCGTGAGTTGCATTTTTATTGTCTTGCAGTCATGTTGAGATCCAGGCCACTCAGTTTACAGAGACATTTGTTCTGACTGTCACCCAAAGGATTCTGAGAGCCAAGATTCTAGCATTGACATTACACCAATAAATTTGGCAACCAAAATTTGTTATAAGGAAGACCAGCTGAGGTGTAACAGTCTCTTTGGACATTATTTGAGGTGGAAATTCTGCAAGCAAAAATTAGTTCATAATTCTTCAGATAACAGGCAAGTGAGAGTAGAGACCCACATGCTCTCTGCTGCCCATATTCCCTCCACAGGATTAGCAGACATGGAAAGTAATTCAATAAATATTGTCAGAATATTTAGTAGATCATGCTCAGGAGGGAAAGTGGAGATGTGAGGTGGAGGAGAGGATTATGAATCACATGTGAGTAATAACACTTCCTTCAAGTGAAGGGAAAAACAGTTTATGTAATAGAGAGAAAAATGCAAACAATCAAACCTGTACCAAATATTCATGTGCAATGTTTTCTGGTTTTCTTTTTACTTGAAGAATTGGGAATTGAGAAAAGGAATTAAGAAACTATGGAAGCGTACATATCAGAAATCTATAAGAAACATTTTTTTATGGAATACCTCATTGCATCAAAATCTCTGAGAAGCTCATCTCCAATGGAGGTGATGCCTAATACCTTGCAAATTCTTAATGATTACAGTTCTGGGGAGTTCATCTGGGTCTCTAAATCACAGAGTATTAACCTATCAAAACAAGGCAGTGGTATACTGCAAACAGAGCAAGATACCTTTTCCCCAGTAGATTTTTCTTTGTTTATGAAAGAGAATCGCTACAAACATTGTCTGATTAAGCAATCCAGCTTGTTCTATAACCCATTAATAGAAGCAGGCTCAACACAGCTATGTAAGGTGGGGAATGAGAGTTGTTCTTCATGCATAGGTGCTAAACAAAGAGTATTTTGACCACATTGAATGGCATAGCTGCCTCATAGAGCCCCAAGATGGAGGAATGTAAACCCACTACGTCTCTCATTTCTTCTGCCAGAAGCATGATCACTCCACATCTGACCAAGACCTCTGTGCCTATGTAGAGCTCATGTGTGTGTCCTGGACCAGAATATTGTGAAGGGCACAGATTTGTCCTGCAGTGGAGACCAGACAGATAATATGATGGTGGTTTAGTGCTTTAGATTCTAGCATGGAAGTCCCTCAGGACTTCATCCACTGCACAGGTATAGGCCTCTGCTTTAAAAGAAAACTTCTCTTTCAGCATTGTATTCAATGAAGTTCAATTCCAAATCTAATTCATTCCTCGTATTTGCTGCAGCAACTCTTAGATAACATGTAAGAAACAAAAGGCATGCTGTTGTACCAGGATTTTTCAGAAGTTATTCATCACTATACTTTAGCTGAGATCTGTGAAGAAACACTTGCAGCATATTTTGAGAATGTGCTATCCCAGGTTACCCTAAGTCACAGTGTGTTTAAACAACCACTTTATTCTACCATCTGGTATGTAATAGATTACTGATAAATATGTGCCTGCATTTTACTGTGGGATGCACACAAGTATGGAGGCTGGATTTTTCCAAAATGCTTGTCCAAGTCTCAGTCAAACAACTTTGACAATGTGCATGAGCTTTCTGTAGGTGCAGCAGTTATCCTTCCCCTCATTTCCCTCCCTGAAGCCCTGCCACCCACCCTCAAAAAAGTGCCAGGACAGTGTAAGGTGAGCTCAGACTATTGCTGTAAACCAAAGAGATGACTGTAGCTCGAACACATGTAGTCAAGTACAAGACCGGATTTATGTATACTCAGAATCAGCATTTGCTTATGGTGGCTGACTGCTGAGCACCCCAGGGTCCCTGCTTTGGAGAAAGGGTGGAGAGAGGTCTGGCATTAAGCAACACATTGTGCTAACCCTCCAATTCAACCTCCAAAGTTCCCTGCCACTAGTCTCCTGTCTGGCTTCCCCTCATCGACTTATGTTTGTCCTTTCTCTGACACAGGAGAAGGTCTCACCCCTGCCCTGTCCTCTTCCTTTCCTCTCATACAGCAGCAATGGGTCAGGTGAGCAAAAGCCCCCGAGGCCACAGCCGCAGTACACTAGTGCAGAAGGGAGAGGGGACTTTTGTTAGGATTGCACGGGTAACATGGTCACCAGGAGCAAGAGGAAGAAGCTCCTCTACCAGACAAGAAACAGTCACAGGTAAAGAGGGATGAGGTTTTCTTCCAGAAAATTATAGGCTGAGGAATAAGAGAGAGAAAGAAATAGTCCCAAGAGTACCAACAGTCCTTCGAAGTCTATATGAGTCCGGCAGGAACCCCACAGGCCTTTACTAGGGACACAGAAACCCCAGGAACCCTTTCAGTTGTCCTTCTTTTATTTGCAAGTCCTGAAACTCTGGACTTTTTCCAGCCTTCATCATCCAGTTCTCCTCAGTGGTTCATCTCAGCCTTCCTTCAGTCTTTACCGCCATCAGAACTGATTGTTTTCTCCCCAAGGATGTCCTCATTCAGCTTTGCGAGCACCACTAAGAAACCTTGAGCTGGCACCAAGCTTGTTATGCTTTCCACAGATCATGTCAATGTCACTGTAGCAACATGTTGCTCAGTGCAGCCTGCAAAGCCTGCCCACAAACCTGATAAACTCAGATTTTTAAGCTGTGAAAAGATGGGGTAATGAAGTCAGCTGTGCAATACCAGACCCAAGCTCACTTATTTGTGGACAGCAGTCCTGACATATTTATGTTGAGCAACTAAGGGACTTTCTGGCCAGTGATGGTATAATTAGATAACATTTTAAGTAATACTTTATTGTGAGTGACTCCATGTAATGAAAAGTGGATCAGACAGGTGGGGTCTGATCACAACCCTAACCTTTTTTTCATTCTTTTTACTTAAACTTCAGATCCTAAGAGTTTGCCTTCTAGGCCTTGCTCTATATTTCAGTTTTAGCTCAGTTCATGAAGCTTCCGAAAACATAACTTCTTCATACTTCATCAATTTTGTGGTTGACAAGCGTATCAGATAAAGTATGTTAGAGGCAACCCAACCCCACTACTCTCTAGTTTTTGGGAAAAATGCCATATAAGATCAGGGCAGTGTCACATGTCAGACTTGTCACAAGTGTTGGCCAGTGGTCTGACAAGACTTTAGAGAAAGCTACAAAGTGCAAGCAATAAAACCCTTCATGACTAAGATGAAAGTTAATTTGTATTCCCACTCAATTAGTTCTTAATTTATATCCTGAAGTGCAAGGATTGAGCTCTTTGGAAAATAAGTAAGTGCTTCCATTTTTCCTATGCTACTGCAGTTTTTACATTGCTATTGGCACATAGTTTTAATAATATATTATAGCAGTAGGTTCCATCAGGTTTTTCTGTGATGAATAATGTTAAGGGAAAAAAGCCTGACAGAAGTTTTGTAAGTTGTTATTTATGTGGTACTCTATAGCTACCCAGTGCATTAGTGTGTAACAAAGCAAACAGAAGAATTCAATTCATTGTCTCTGTCAGACTTTCTCTTACAGACCCATCTCTTACAGATCTATCATACTTCCTGTTATATATTCAAGGAATGAGCTATTTTTACCTTGTTTAATCTTCTCTTTCAAGAAACTTTTCACATACTGCTGATCATTTTCTTTGCCGCTTCTGGGTCTTTCCTACTTAATCCTCCTTGCTAAGTAGGTTAGACAAGTAAAAACTGAGCAGTAGCTAAGGTTAGGACACTGTACCCTTCATTATTATTCACCAAACACTGCTATCTGACCTTGGGAGAGCATTATGTTGTTCAGGTTTGTACTTCTGTCATTTCCTTAAGTACTTACAGTTATTTGTGAACACAAAACCACAGAGTTGTTCTCCCTGGCATACACTGCCTCGCTTTGCTGAAGGGAACATCTTGAACTCTTCACATGCATTGACTCATTATGACGGATGAAGTAGGATGTGACATCCCACTTAACAGTTCCCCAGCATAAACATTTAAAACATAATAAGAGCTCCCATCTGCTGTGCTCCTTTGCTCCCCTAAAACTGAAAGCAAAATGAAGAACCAATGTCATTCACTTCTCCATTCAGAGAATAATTGTATCAGAAAGCAAGAACATCCACATCTTTAAGTAGCTATCAATGCTGAAGTTGTGTTACTACTATGCCAAACAATAGCAAAATTCTTACTAGCTCCGGAGAAAAATATACATGAAGGGGACTTGCTCCTGGTATAATTTTATCAACCTGGAGAAATTTTGTCCACAGGCTGGCTTAGTTTAGAGTCTTCCATACTTCATACTGGTGTCTGACAGTACAAACTGAAATTCATCTAAAGTGAAAAGAGGGGGTAATTTCTGAAGATGGAATCCATTTCTTGGCCTGATTTCCTTCTGTAATTAATGAACAGCATAACAGTACACTGGAAGTCTCAATAGGACTACAATGTATATGAACATTTTCATAGGTACACAGTAACACAATAAACTGTAATTTTTCTATTTCCTGTAGTTACATCCAGACAGTGAATGCCACCCAGGACTTCAGTTACCAGGAATGCCCAAAGCAACAGAGAAAAAGATCTATGAAAATGAACTTAAAAAAATACCATTTTATGGTGGTACAATTTAGGAAAAAAGTTTCTAAAACCCAACTGAGATTCAAGCCACATAATTCCAAAGTACTTTGAGAGCTTTGATGGAAAAGATGTGAAGCATTATTTAAATTCAAATTCAACCTCTGTATAGCTCTACAGGAATTTGACCTGTTCTATTTTATTTTATTAGCACTACTTGATAGGTCAGGGACATTTCTAAGTTATGATAACTAGAAAATTTACATGCTCTCACTTAAATAAAACTATTGAATTTTTTTTTTTTAACAATACTGAAATAATTTATTTTTGAAGTTCATTGCTAAATAAAACACTAAAACTAAATGGGTTTTGTCCTTTATGGGAAAATTACCCTTAAAGAACAATTAGACATGTAATTTGGACACTGGCTATGTCTACAGAAGATATCATCATAGAAATTGAGGCTACTTCTGTGGAAATGGAGCATTAGATCTGTGTTAGTGGAGTACTTCCCTCAGTCTGTTTAGTTGCGTTGAGAAAAACATTTTCTTCTGCACAGGGCAACATGATCTCCATCCCTTCCAATCACATCAGAAAGCATATTAGAATAGCTGTACGTGACCAGATCAAAAGCCTGTGTGGCATGAAAGCTCTTTCACTCAAAGTGGCAGATGCCCTGGGAAAGAACACAGAGCTGTCCTTCCCTGGTGTATTATTCCACCAAACCAAACAGGTCCTCAGCCAGGTTCATCTGCACCTGAACTTCTTATTCAGTAGCCCTTGATGAAGGTGTGTCCATAAATTTGTGGAATCCTATTTTTGACCCACTTATACTTTTCAAAATCAGTTATATTTTAACCTCCGCAACATTTCATGACAATGAATTCTACAACTTCAATTAACTGATGAGTGACAATTTTTTAATTTTTTTTTTTCTTGTCTTTATACTACTTAGTCATCTGGCTGAGTATTTCTTAGTTTTGGTATTATAAGAAGCAGCAAAACTTATTCCCTATTCATACTGTTCACATCATTTGTGTTCTGTTACCTTTGTTAGTGATTATTTCTTTTCCGAGAAAAAACATAGTGTAGTTTCACTACTCTCACTCAGTAGGTAAACTATTCTATGTCCTTAGCCATTTTTCTTTCCTTCTCTGTACCTTTTTTGTCCACTGAGGTTCTTTCTGAGATAACATGACAAGAATTGTAAAATATTCAGAATATACATGCACCAAGGAGTTTACTAAAGACAAAGTTTTCCTTTCCAGTTTTCATTTTTAACCTTTTTCCTGATCCAACTTCCTTTTTTGAACATTAGACAATGAGATGACACTTTCAGAGGATTATTCACAATTACTTCCCTAAGGACTCTTTTATACCAGCTAATTTAAAGTCTGTTGTTATGTTTCTACACTTAAAATTATTACCTATATTTGGTACAATTCTACCCCCTCTACTACTTAGAGTAATAGGCTACCAGCTTAACCAGTTCTATTACTACTCTTCATTTAACTACCTACTGGATTAATGGTCAATAAGATACATCAGTATCTTAGGATAGTACTCTTAGCATGCTGTCAAGCAGCACCCATGGGCCATATATCCAGTGACTACATTGCTAATTCAGTTTACTAATACATCTTACAATTTTCTCTTACAATCTTAATTCTGTCTCTTGTAGATGTTTCATCTTAGATTCAGGTAAATTATGGTTCAATAACAGGATTTTCAGAATAGATTATATTGCATCTTCATTTGACACCATCTCCCACAGCATTCTTGTAGCTAAACTGAGGAAGTGTGGACTTGATGACTGAGTAGTGAGGTGGGCTGTGAACTGGTTGAAGGGAAGAAGTCAGAGAGCTGTGGTCAGTGGGGCAGAATCTAGTTGGAGGCCTGTATCTAGTGGAGTCCCTCAGGGGTCAGTATTGTGACCAGTACTATTCAACATATTCATCATTGATCTGGATGAGGGAACAGAGTGCACTGTCATGCTGTAAGTTTGATGATGACATGAAACTGGGAGGAGTGGTTGACACACCAGAAGGCTGTGCTGCCATTCAGAGAGACCTAGACAGGCTGGAGGACTGGGCAGGGAGAAATCTTATGAAATTCAACAAGAAGAAGTGTAGAGTTTTGCACCTGGGACAGAACAACCCCAAGTGCCAGTACAGGTTGGAGACTGATATGTTGGAGAGCAGTGTAGGGTAAAGGGACCTGAGTATTCTGGTGGACAGCAGGATAACCATGTGCCAGCAATGTGCCCTTGTAGACAAGAAGGCCAATGGCATCCTTGGGTGTATTAGAAGGGGGGTGGCTAGTAGGTCGAGAGGGGTCCTGCTACCCCTCTACTCTGCCCTGGAATATTGTGTCCAGTTCTGGGCCCCCCAGATCAAGAAGGACAGGGAACTGCTTGAAAGAGTCCAGCACAGAGCTACAGTTGATCAAGGAAGTGGAACATCTCCCTTATGAGGAAAGGCTGAAGGAGATGGGTCTCTTTAGCTTGGAGGAGAGAAGACTGAGGGGTGACCTCATTAATGTTTATAAATTTATAAAGCATGAGTGTCAGGAGGATGGAGCCAGGCTCTTTTCAGTGATGTCTAGTGATAGGACAAGGGACAACAGATGTAAACTGGAACATAAGAGGTTCCACTAAAACATTAGGAAAAACTTTTTCACTGTGATGGTGATGGAGCACTGGAACAGGTAGCCCAGAGAAGTTGTGGAGTCTCCTTCTCTGGAGACTTTCAAAACCTGCCTGGACATGTTCCTGTGTGACCTACTCTGGGTGATCCTGCTCTGGCAGGGGGGTTGGACTAGCTGATCTTTCGAGGTCCCTTCCAGGCCTAACAGTCTATGATTCTGTGATTTTCAGATATTTTCTCTATATATATTCTTTTCTGCCCACCTCAGACCCACTTACCTGTTCACTAGTTGACCCAAATACAGAAGTTTATTATTTAAGTTTGGACTTGCTGATGTTTGTGAAAAGGTATAAAACAGTGTGCACATGTAATACACAAGATTAATCCTTATTTTAATAAACAGATGCATTACTTTGTGTCAAATGGAAATATCTTGTATAAGTAGTCTGTTGTGACAGATTGTTGCATAATTATTTAAAAATATATTAATTTCTACATTTACATATTTATGGAATTTTTTTAAAATTAATCCTTTCAATATATTCATCAAACCTTTAAAAAGGTTATTCTACCCACTGGGGTCTTATTGAGAAATTTATAACTGCTGAATGAATCTCCTTCAGAAGAGCAATAAATCAAGAAGGTTTGAGGAAGATATTTGATGACCAATCAGTAACTTTTTTTTTTTTACAAATCCCACTGTAACTTTTTGTATTATTTGCCTGGGAATAAGAAGTGGGTTTGAATTTGCAGGTTTATCTTTGGTGAAGTGAGGCTGGAGAACATCAGAATCAGGTCAAGTGTAAATATGAAGAGGAGATTTTCAGGAAGGGGGAAGTGATTGTTTCTATTTGGTCTACCTAACAAATACTGTAAAGGTATGGTTTCTTCAGGGGGTAAGTGCTCCACAATCCAAACTCATAAGTCCCTTCAGAAAACAAAAACTCTTGGCTTCCTAAGAAATGCAGACACTGAAGGAACCAGAGTATTGTTTCTACCATGTTGTATCAGTGCCTACAAATGCTGACAGATACCTATAGTTTGGAATGAACAGTTCAAGAGCGGCTTGCCACAAACAACTTGCATGGAAAATTGTGCCAGTTTACAACATAAAACCTCATGCCAGCACGGCGGTTCCACTTGCAATGTCCAGAAACACCTCAACAGAAGAGTACAACAACTTTTCATGTGTGTGCTGGGAAAGCAGCTTTAAGGGAGAGCTTCTGAGATGAGTGAAACCTTGCTGATGGGAGGCTGATAAGGGTAGCCCTGATGGGAGGAAGGCATGATGGTCAAGAGACACTGTTGCTATGGCAACACTGCCTGGAAAAGACAAAAGAGAAAACCTGTGATTAAAGGGGAATGGCTGAAACAGGGAGGAAAACAGGGCTACCGGAGCAACAGCCAGACCAGCGCTGGTGCATGCTGTGACAGGCTGACACGCACTCATCACCTCTAATGACTAAATCTGCCAGTCACTCTGTCAAGTGGTGATTTCACTTAGCTGTCTGGCCAAATTCTGGGTGCTCTTAGGTGGCCACACACTGAAAATGAGTTTGGGGTCTTTGAATACATCATTTTGTGAGGGCATGGTATGCAGCATAGCTCAAATGTTTAAATAGACTCAGACAGGTCTCAGAAAGCCTTTTGCCAGCCCCCAGGACTAAAGTAATTTCCAGAGGGGAAAAAAAAAATAAAAAAAATAAAATATATCCTTTGCACATACATGAATAAAACCTGAAAAACCATTAACTTGTTCCTATGTGCTTACAGTAAGAGCAGTAGGAGGTTGAGTTACCCTGATTTAATGAGTCCATGGCACAACGGGAATTGCCAGCGTTTAATCTGTGAAAGGACTTGGGCAGAACAACATCCTTAAAATCACCCATTTGACTTAATAGAAACCCAGAAGGTACAGGCCACTGCGAATTATTTGACAAAGCTGAGTCATCTGTACAGGTGCTCAAAACTAACATTAATCTGTTGCCCAGAACAGTTAGGAAAAAAAGCACTTATTATAGGAATAAATAAATTATAATATGCAGACCAATATTCACAGAATCACAGAAT
>VWZY01008619.1:65924-98065 GCA_013399075.1 Chloroceryle aenea | reverse complement strand
CCCCCCCGCCCCGAGCACCGAGTCCCGCCCCCCGCCCAGGAGCCCTCCGACTCCCCACTCGGCTCCCCGGTCTCTGCCAGGAGCTCAACTCGACAGAGGAGCAGCAGAATATAGGAACGCGGGCAGCTCGTCAGCCAGGAAAGCTCATCTTCTTACTCGTAGTTCAAGAAGTGAACCTGAACGTCATCCGTGGCAAATAAATGGTTTAAATCAAAAAGTGACTTAAAGCCACACAGGAGGTGGCCCGGGTACTTCTTTTGTTTAAGCCGACCTTTTCAAAATTAAATAAAACCAACGAGTTTAACCTACCAGCTTTCATAGTACCTTGCTAAGTAGCTAAGAGAGCAGCAGTCTTGCTGTAAGGCAACTAACTCCCTGGTGATGCAGTGGTACTGGGAGGGCAGAGACTGCTCCCTAAAGCAGTGGGGGTGCTGTGCTGCTGCACTACTTCAAGATACCTCATTTTAAGAAAACTAACTTACAAACTCCAAAGACACAGATGACAAGAAAGAAGCAGGTAACTAAGATAATAAAAGGGAATTATTTTCAGTGAGAAAACTAATACCAAGTTTTAAGTCATACAGGCCTTCACTCCAAAATTTTAATATTGATTGCATCATGCAGCAAAATGTGAGCAGTTTTGAAATATCCCCAGGATAAGCATTACTGCTGAAAGCAATCGGAGCAAAGCATCTTTCACCAAAAGGTGGCTCACACTGAAATACTTTGGCTAGATCTTCAGAATGGAGTTAATTCACAGAGCAGACAAAGCATGAGTATCACTACTTTTAGCCTGGTTTCCAAGGGAAATCACTTGCAGACAACTATGCCGCGTTCATGTGGACTGATACACTTCCCTAGCAAAACAGAACCTTATTTGCTGATTTCAACCAAGGAAAATGAGATCACATTCACATACATTTAATGGAAACAGGGATTAAAGCAGAAGAAAGGAGACTCTGTTGGTGCACCTACTGAAGACTAGTTGAGGTCGATCCTTCTCAGTGACCAAAGAATGCAGACATGTGACACAAAGCTAGCAGAAGATACCTTCAGGCTGTTTCCCTCCTGGCAGAACAATTTCTGGTATTCTGCCTGCTACCAGGAGCTAGAACCAGCATCTGTTTTACACAGACCTTTCTGAACACTTTCCCATCTCCAAAGTTTCACAGGAGCCAGGAAATAATTACTTTAATATAATTAAAAGCCATATAACCCAGAGATCATGTTTTCCGTTCTAAAATTGCTTGAAAGAATGTAACTGAAGTCTGACTACAGCTATTCATCAGCCAGATCCCGGTGGGCTTCTTGTGCGTGAGATTCCCACTGAACACTAATTCCCTCCTTGGCACTGAAGGGAAGAGATTCTGTCCCTCACAGAACCAGATGATGCATTCCAGGAAACTAAGGCATGACAGAGAAGACCAAATTTACACGGGAAAATCACAGCTCTGAAGAACAGGAGGAACTCTTTGCACCAAATACATATAGAACTACACTTTAAATTACACTGAAAAAAAGTTTAATTTCTTAAATCAGTGGAGCAGTAATTCATTGGGGTTAGTATTGTATTCTGTCATCTGTTTCTTTGGGTTTTTTTTAAGGTTTTAGGGCAAAAAAATATCTTAAAGTTTAAAATTATACTTTGAAGCCTGTTTCAGCCTTGTCTTAGCTGGACTCTCATATGAAGAAAACTGTGAATATTCAAGTATTTTCCTCCTCATATATTACGACAATTATTTTGTCCCAACAATTTCTGCAAAGCACATCAAATTCATTTTAACTTGGGAATACAACTGTGGGTAGTCTCCCTGTCATATATATTTACAGTTTCAATATTACTATTTCTGCTAAAAATAAGGGGCAGTCTTGCAAGTGTTCTGTTTGTAGAACAATCAACTGATTACATTTAATGTTCTTTTTACATGATTTATTTACGATTGAGCTCCATAAAATACATGTCGCCTCTTACAGTTTGCCTTACATGGCTTTTAAAATAGTAAAAGCTGTGGGAGTTGATTCAATTATTGAAGATACTTGATTATCTAAGATCGAGATCTGGATCCAAGATCCAGAAAATCCTGGTTCTCTGTCTCAGAGTGGAAGAAGTGTGGTAGGATTACTGAGTACAGCATATTGCTATTTTTACCATAAAGTGTTTCTGTGACAGACATGTAAATATTCAAGGCCAGATGACTTCAACAATGGTACCCATGCTTTTGATGAACTAGTTTGCATCATCTCTTCTGATCCCGTTTTATCATATGTAGTTGAGACATTCTATACATTCACTTGGTTTTGACATTGTCACATGCAGATGCTTATTACAGCTACATGGTTTCCAGATGCTACTGAAAACTACAGCATGCTATTTAAGATTGTGACCAACAAGAATCGTATGAGCTTGCACTCAAACTAGAAACTAACCTAGAAAATTATGGATATTTTACCATGTAGTAAGTAGTTTCATATAGGTTTCAAGTCTAGAGCTAACACACACTTCGAATTAAGTGAATTTTTTAGGATTTAGTTCTACCATTTTTTTTTCTTTTTTTTAGGAGAGATTTGCTTTCTAAACAGCATATTTATGCTTTCAGTTCTTCTGTGCTTACACAGCACTAGTTCTAACTTACAGAGCCATCATAAATTACAGCTAATCCCACCCTAGCTGCAGGTCCTGGAGAGCTGGCATGTGTCAGACAGGCTTCTGAATGAAACATGACCTTTAATCAAGTTTCAAGAGAGAATATAAGAAAGGCCATGCTGCTCAGACCTAAGGTCCTCCTAGCCCAGTAGCCTATCTCCAAAATAATAACTCAGTACAGTGTCTATTCTTTCCAGTTGAATTTTTCATGTGTTCTCAATGTAATGACTATTCAGTGGGATTCTGGAGAGTGGAGATGGGCTTGGCCCTGTGCCCGTTCCTGGCATTGCATTGTTTCCAGAGTAATGAGACTCGACATTAGCCCATATAGGATGCTCAGGGAAGTATGAAAGAACCAGGCATGAGCAGAGTCATCCGGTATCTGGCAATTACCCCTCCTGCCAATAAGAAAATAACTTCTCAAGCAAGAAGTTGCATTTGATTATTATTCTTAATGGCTATTGAGGGCTTATCCTTCATTAATTTCTTTGGTTCACATTAACTACTCAGAAGCTGTATATGCAGAGATCATGAGAAGAGTCAGCAAGTAATGATTTATTTTTTAATAGTGTCAATGGGGCAAAAATATTCCATGAGCATGACTCTTTGAAAGTCAGTAAAAGTGATCCAAATCTTGAGGGGGAAGACTTATATTTGTTGTCCATCACAACCAGGATAAATTGATAAATACATTGCCATTGAAAACTCTAAGGGCCAAGTCTGATTTCTGGTAAAATCAGATATTTTACTCAGCCATTTTACATTCCATACATCACCTTATCTCCAATTGTAAAATTAAGGTTTTACTATATGGAACATGCCATGATTAGCCCAGGGTTTCATGGTTGGTTTGCTACTATATGCAAGCTGTTGCTTCTTGGTTGCTGGGCCGACCAAGCAGAATGGTGAAAGGTCATCAGGCTCTTTCTGCATTTGCATTAGCAGGACTCAGGGTATTCTAGCCAGACTCTTACTTTCACAAAACTTGTAAGGATTTAATAGCTTTGAGTCAAGTGTTCTCCACTAAATTGGAAAATACATTTAAAAGTTACTGGAAAGACAGAGCAGATGAACTGGTAGCGCAACTGCCTAAATGCATCTTCCATAAGGAAAAACAGAATAAAAGCAGTTATAAACGGTACCTGCCATAATATTGTTCTGATTGAACTTGATTAATATGAAGCTATTTACTTCAAAGGAGGACCAAGGTATAGCCCATCTAGTGTCCCTTCAGTAATATTTCCAGCACAAATGTCACAGCCTGTCAAAATAACTCGCATTACATGTGGAAATGTTCCTTTAGGTTCTGTAAGAAAAATTCTTATTTCAAAGTTGAGAGATTTTTCTTTCTAACATTGTTTTGTATTAATCCTTTCTTTTTCAAAACTGCACAAAAAAAATCAAATTAGTTGTACAGCTCAAGGCAATTCCAAAGTTTACATTCATTGTTGACGGTGATTGAAGTGATGGTTATTAGAGACCTGAGCAGCTGCATTGCCATCAGGGTCCTGGCTCAGAACTGAAAATTGAAGGGTTGCTGAGCCCAAGCTGAAGTTGACAACACACTTTTATCTCTGGAAGGTAAGAATTATGTTACAGTTTGCATTTTTTTTTCCAATGTCAGAATCAGTTTAAGGTTTTTGAAAGGTTACTGATGCATAAGTAAGTTTGAATACTGCCTTCCACTTCATAGTTTTAAAAATTGCAATCCCTGTTCTTACTTTTAATGGTAAGGAAAATATTTTAGCAGCACAAATAAAAGACTTCCAAGAGAACCTCACCTTCCTGTACCATCTCAGTGTTTTATATTTCTCTTCTGTGGAGCTATGATTTTTCTCTCTGGGCTTTCAACTCTGACTATAATCAAGTAACTTTGTACAGGTCAGTTTGATTTTCTTTATCTCAGTTGCCTCAGATGTAAAATGAGAGTAGACAATCACCTCTCTTAAAGGGTTGCTAAGAAGAACTAAATTCTAAGATCTTCAAATGAAACACATAGTAAAAAAGGTTTGAAGTAATTTAACTAGAAGCAGATAATACTCTGCATACCTATATGACATTACTTCAATTTTGGATTATAGGATAGGTGTGCATAGAAAAAAAACCCACATATGTAATTCATACAAATTACCACTAGGGATATATTACCTTCATTTTAAAAAGCTCAAAATGTTCATCTAAAAAACCTCATTATTGCTATTTCATACTCAAAGATTTCATACACACTGCCCTACAACTTTAAATATCTTTTCAAACTTTACGAGAACTATGTTTAACAAATACTGATGGTAGAAATATTACTAAAAGCTATATAACCTGCATTTCCAGCTGTACAATACCTAAAATAACCTCAAAATACTATTACCTTTGAAGCAAGGATTTTTTATTTTTTTTTTGGATGCAGGAATCATAAATTTAGCTTTTTTTTTTTTAATGTAAAATTCCACTCACCCCCTTTCTTTGTTTCTCTGATCATGTTTAAAATATGTATTAATTTCAACAGGAAACAGACTCTATGGTTACACTTTCTACTGGATATTATTAAAAACACTGTAAAACACATGTTTCAACTCAGTATCAATATAGACTTTAAACTTCCCTTGAATCAAGTAATAAAAGAGGAATTATTAGAATATCAGTTAAGTGAGAGCTGCTTGTCAGGGGGAGGTATTATTTGTTGGGCATTTTTGGTTTTATACTTCAGCTGTGTACCTGAATATTGCATTTCCGGTGGGTAAATTGGAATGGTAAAATAGCAAGGTTGTCGGGGAATGGCTGCACGAACACATCAGCATGGGGTGCACAAGCCAGACCGAAGGCCTGTGCTCGGGCCCTGTGTGCGTGTGCACGAGAGGCCTGAGCCTGGGCCCCTGAGTAAGGGTGTGGGGGCACGAGCAGGCAGCCCTAGCTGTCCTTGAAGGCAGAATGGAGAGGATCCTGGCGGCTTGCCCAACTTCAAAGGTAGAAGGTAAGATTCTGAATACAGGACACTGTGAGTGTGGGAAAAGCCTTAAGGATGAGACTGCCGCATGCCCCCAGTCAGGATGCTGTTAGGTGCACGGACAGTGTGACTGACCAACGGCTTTTAGGCGAGGCATAGATAAGCATGGCTAGAGAAACAATAAAGTTGAACATGATTGCAACTCATATTTGGTCAGGATCATTGTTCCCAGGCCTTTTCCTGGACACAAGATTATTGTATAACTAAAAATAAAAATGTTTTACTCCTTAGTCTGTGAAGCAAGGCCATTTCTTGGACAACTCCAAAGAAGCAGGAAAAATTCTTCATAGTAAGTTTTACGGCTATCTGGGCACTTGTAGCTTATAAATACAATAAAACACTATAGTTGTTTACTATGAGGTATTACTTGTGTTTCACATTTTCAGAACATATTTTTCATCTGTCCATTACAGGATACACAATGCGCAAACAGGACAGTAGAGGGTTAAGAAAACCGTAACTAAAATATCTTATGTAGATGCAACTCTGGGAAGAAGGACACAGAATAGCTAAAGCTTAACTTTGAAAGAGGACTCCAGCTTTTATTTTCCATAGGAAAAGCTTTCTTTTGATTGATAAGAAAACAGTTTTAAGAAGCCTTTAAGAGCTTTCTTGAGAGAAGCAAAGATGCCTGTGTGATTCTTTTCAGACTAGAAGTCAATGATAAAGAGGAATAGTTTGGTATGTAAGCGACTAACTGCCATGACCCGAGAAAGTACCAGAACCATTACTTTTTGTCCTGATTCGAGTGAANAGAGCATCTGTTATAGGTCTGAGGGGCCGTCCTGACCCTAAACCGTGACACATTTACATCATGATATTCATGATACTGGTCTTGTGACCTGCTCCGTACCATCTTCTTGGTCAGACTTAGCTCTGCTGTATCTGGGATAGCTGGTCATCCTCATATATTATTTGATTTGTTGACCTTCTCAGGTGCCTTCCAGTGTGAATTACCTTACAATCTTGTGATCCCATGATTCTTCATGCTGGTTGGTTTAATATTTCTTTTAAGTCCTCACACTAGCAGAGAAATTGCACATGAAAGACTGCTATAGTTACACAGAGCTTGGGCATGGAGAATGGAATGATGATGCCTCTGACTTTAGAACAGTTAGAAATGAAATATCAGATAGCCTTTTGAATGTAGGAAAAAAAAAATTAGTTTGTTTAGTATTATCTAAAGACAAATTAAAACTAGGACAGAAAGCTTTTGGGGCAATAGACACATGTTAAATAAAAGTGGCTGCTGCCACTGCCATCCTGCAGGGCCTTACAAGATATCACGGAATGTGTCAATGTGATTTATTTTTATGAATTATTTCTATGGGCATTATGTATGTATTCTGTGAAGACTAAAAGGAGTTGTTCCTTTAGAGATACTACATTAAGAATCACCATAATGTTACCATTTAATTTTGGAAAATAAAGAGCCCACTCACTGAACATAAACTAGTATAACAGAATAAATATTGTATACACATTCCATCACAGAACAATTCACAAAGCTGAATACATTTTAAAAGCCAATGAAATTAGAAATGACAAAGATGATGCAGTGGGCAAAACCATTTTCCAGTTTTGAAGCAACATACTCAGAGACGCATTTCCTCTACTGTAGGACTTAATTTTCTCAGTTATATCTGTTAGCCCTTCAAGAGCTTATGAATCGGTTTCCACTGTTTCCCACTTCTTATACAGAGGTTACCAGTCTGTCAGTTGCCTTTAGAGGCAGAACACTGAGAAAGACTATGATTATTTCAAAAACATAATTTCCACAGAGGTTTGTGTCTTTCTAATGATCTGTACTGAAGGTCACTTGACAAAGGACTCCTAACTGCGCAAGTTTCTATAATAACTCATCACAAGAAAAAAAGAATATTCTTTTTGGGAAGTGCAGAAGCTTCCAGAAGTACACAGTCTGCTTTGGTATCAGAAAGTATTTAATGAACAGCCTCTAGACCTTGCCCGGGTTACCTTCTTGGTTCTGCCTGTCATTACAAAGTTTCCACAGGAGTACATGTATCCCTAACAGATGCTAACTGTGATACAGACAGTACTCTGTGTACTTCCAATCACTACTGTCCAGGAAAAATATTACTGTGCATAGCAAGACTTAAAATTTTCTTTTGATAGAACATTTTAGAACTAGACAGACCACTTATGAATGAAAATGTAACTGTGCATTCGTTACATATGTATTTATACATATATATGTTAACTGCAGCACAAGGTACTTGAAAAGACATATTATAAGCCAGTTATTAAAAATATTACTTACTAAATTAACATTTGTTTTTAACAGATGTTCTAGGTACTTACTTGAATGGAGAGTCTCAGTATGGATTTAGTGTTAGTTAAATGAGCTTCCAGGGACACTAAAGCAAGAGAAATCAGAAAAATTGATTATGCCACATTTAGGAAATAGTTATAAACCAACTTACCACTTAGAAAAGGACTTCAAAAACATGTGAGCATTTCAGGCATGATGTTTCAGAAATAAAACCAGATACATAAAGGACTTACCAAATGTTACAGGAGAAAGAGAATGACCTCAGGTATAAGAGAATACTGATAAATGTTCAAAGGCTGTTTCAGAATACAAAGAAATCTAGGGAACAGAAAGCACATATAAATGTTCTTCTACTTTCCCTATATATGCAGTCTCTTTATATTACTAATAGCAAAAAGGCCCAGGCTTCAAAGTCTCATCACACAACTCCCCTGCCGTGTGGGAGGGCTGGAGTGCAGTCCTAAGATCACTCAGTAATTACTCTGACCAGCCTCATCTCTCCACACCCTTGACCAGGGGCTCCATTTAAGCTCAGGCTGAGTCTTTCTGTCTCTTTCTCACCGGTGTCTTAGGTGTGTGTGTACTGCTGAGTCAGTTCTTGAAGTGCTATTGTGTATCCTGACTCACCTGATGACCACTGGACTACTTATAGGACCTGTGGTTGCTGCCATCCTGCTGTGCTTGCTTGTTTACAGTGCTATGGAACTCTATTCTGCAGGTGAGGTTCTTGCCTAGCTTGTGGCCACCCCTTACCTGCTAGGCCAACATCACTTAGGGAGTAACCTCCTTTTGCTGTTCCCCAATACCATGCTTAAACTGTACTCCTGAAGAGAGATGCTGTGAAAAGATTTCATGTGGTGTTAGAAATACAGAAAGCTTCCGATCAAGTAAGTGAAGTCTTCATTCCTCCTATGATGGAAAAGTTGTAGTGGGACTGATAGGCTTTTTCTTTTTCATTTTTTTTTGTAGCTTGTACCCAGATTCTCAGAAACTCCGATAGGTTTGGAGTCCATACAGACCAGTGCAGAAGTATACAGCATGTGATACCACCTGGTTAGCTACTGCTAGAATAAATGGTGAGATACTACTTCTATATGAGCCAGCTGTTATAATAAAAACACACATCTATTTTATAATATATTAGAATATAAGTAATGGAACAATTACTGGAAATATAATTATTGCAAGAAAGGTGTTTCATAACTAAGCCCTGTCTTGGCCTTTAAGTAAGCCTTGACCACTGCATTGCTTCTGTTTCTGGAGAACCGAACAAACATTGTGCTTTTTTATAAAACATGAAGTTCTCTGTACTACCTTTCAGAGATTTTTTTTTAAGCAGGATGGCAGCTTGCCTTGTCCATCCATTGCTCAATTTCAACTTCTCAAATATCTCTTAAAGAGTTAAGTACCAACAGAAATTTTTGCATCCATACAAAGTCAATCTCACTGAGTCATTTATCGGTGATGCGTTTGGAAGGAGTACTTATTTTATGAGGTGCCGTTTTTCTATAGTATATTAAATTCAAGAGCCCATCAAACATATTGCCACTAAGGTTTATTGCTAATTCTCCCAAAAGCATTTTGTTCAAAACAATATTTGCTGAATTTCATGTACCTTGAATGAGCTTCTTTGTAGTCTACAGGCAAAAAGATCTCTTTCTGTGCCTCAACTCTGCCAGGACAGCAATGGTGTCAGTGTTCAGCTATGTTATGAACATTTGCAGTACAAATTTGCAATTACACCTCGAGCAATGGTGGAGTTTCTTTGCCACTATACCTTTAACCCTAATGCAAGATTGATGAATGATGATGCTACATGGCTGGCCCTTCTCTAGTGGCCTCAGTCTTTCATTTACTGTTTGTTAAAGCAACTACATTCCCTTTTACAAGATAAAGCTTAGATGCCTACCTGAACTTGCAGCCCATTCGAGGTATATATGCTTTGTATTAGGTGAGTGCTGTATCTCACATATACATGACTGTGTATAGAAATAGTCAGTCACTTCAGTGTAACTGGGAAATAAAGAAATTCCCAGCAGCTAATGTGGACATGAAAATATGACCAATCTGTATTGGCTTTCAGATACTTTAGTCCAGAAGGCTCTGTGATGCTGTGTGTATCATTAAGATCCTACTGTATAATTCAAATTCTTTCATCTAGAGCATAGCCTAAATAAGCAGTACAAGAACACAAGGAGTCTCTAATTCACGTACATGGCGATAAGACTACAAGGCATTCCTTTAGTTTTCACCCTCATGCTCTGAAATATGCAGGGTTTATAAAAGTGGTGATACAACCATAATTTTTTCAGGGCTAACCTGAAATTACGCACTACCCAAATCACACTGAAAGATCATGACAGTTTGTACCTGAATGTCACTGACAACTGAAAAACAGCTACAATTTTTTCAGGCACCCTTCTGCAGCCCTCATAAGAATCAACCTAAGTTGCTTTCTAGAAAAGAGGACTTGGTACTAAATGTGGTGTATATTTGTCTAAGCCATAAAATTACTATGGAAGGAGAGGCTCAGGGCTCAATAGCAGGTGTTTTTCAAGCTGGAAGAGAAAACATTTGGCAGCACTGCATGGGGGGAAGCATGCACAATATCTCCCTGAGTTTTGTTTGGTTTAAACAAGTGTTGGCAATCCTTGTTTTCATGAAGTTAAGATTATCTATCTTTTAAAAAAAAATCTTAAAAATATCACTTAGTTATGCCTTTTCACGTTAAAAAAAAAAAAAAAAAAAGTTAAGCTTCCAGATAGTTATAAAAATCTGGTAAATTCTTAGACATAAGCAAGAGTTAATGTAAAATTGCATGTCTTTTCTAAGGGTTTTGAGCACTGGCTTAATGATTGTGAAGTCTGTCAGGTTTTTTTAATAGCTCACATTTCAGTATCAGAAGTATGGGTGGCATCAGGTGGCTAAGTTTTGCACTTATACCTTTGTGGCATAGTAAAACCTTCTTGGAATGAAAAGTGAAGTTTTCAGTAAGACTAGTCAGAGCGAGATCACTAGATGCCACTTCAGGTGCATTACACATCTCTTCATAGCGCTTCACTGACTATAGGTAACAGATAATCTAGGTTTCTGAATTCTTTGTTGATCCTCAGCCAGGAAGGAGAGACCAGAAACTGGGCTCACAGCAAGCAAAAAATATAAGAAACAAGATGCAATAGCTCACCACCTATAACTGCCAATCTTACTGGAGGAAGTGATTACAGCAACCTAGGATAGGGTGGTGAGGGTGACCCTAGTGCTCTGGATTAGGAAGGATTAGAGCATTCCCCAGGTTGCTAACATCTGTTATAGTCAAAGCAAACCTACAACAACAGATAATTTGTAGTACTCTTCCAATTCATCTTGCCTCCCTCTCTACCACAAATTTGCTGCAGCAAAGAATTATGTATCCATTTTAATGAGATCTCTTGCAGCTCTTGCACTAAGGATAGCCTTTGTCCTGGCCATCAGGAAGGTTACTGTCTGGGGTGATTGCTGTCTTTCATAGGCACTCCTAAGCAGTGCTTGGGATGATTGGCATGAAGATTCTTATTTTAATCACAACTGAAGGTTTACCCCGTCATTTCTTACCCATGTTTATGTCATTTTGAAGGGAGATTGTATTTCCAGGTGCTAGTAAACAATTACATTTCAAAAGGATCAGGAATGTAGCTTGCTTTTGGTTTTTAAGCAGAGCATGGTCTTGTTAAGATGAGCAGACTCTTTTCAGTGGTGCTCAGTGACAGGACAATGGACAGAAACCGGAACTGATTAAATTCTACCTATATGTAAGAAAATGCTTTACCATGAGGGTGACTGAATGCTGGAATAGGTTGTTGAGAGGGATTCTGGAGTCATCTTGATTGGAGACATGGCCCCCTGGGCAACTTGTTCTAGCTGACCCTGCTTGAGCAGGGGCATTGGACTTTATATAATAATTTAGGTGTCTTCAAATCTCAACTATTCTGTGATTCTGTACTTACACCACCTTCTTTAATGCAGACATCATGTGATTTATGTCTCCTACTTTGAGACTGGATAAATGTAATAGATTCAACAGGGCAAGGCCTCATGACTACTAAGAATATGAAGCTGTTGGAGCTTCATAGCCTGACAGTGAAAATGAGATTATCTAAAATCAAACAAATCACATTAGTGTTTCATGTCTATTCTGACTTGGGTGTGTCTGAGGAAGAATCTGAAAGAATTGGGCTGACTACATTTTACCTTCCTGGAGCTGCCATAAATGAGACCACATCTCTCCCTCTCTGTTCCACACAGTGAGCAGCAGAGCTAATTCCTTGCTGCCAGCAGGTCTGCCAGCACCTCTCCCCATCAGCATGTCCTCCCTTCTGGTCTTGAACAGGCAGGTGTTGTTTACTCAAGCTAGTCTGTAAAGCTGCAGGAGCTTCACAAGAGAGAGATGTTGCTGAGAAGATTCTCTTTGGAATTAGCAGGGTGTTTTTACTTCTTCACATGTTCTGATGACAAGCACTGCCTGCCATTGCACAGCATTTGTAGGCATTACTGGTTTATAAAAGGGTAATTGTAAAGAATGAGAAAGATCACAAGTATTCTGTTGTCTTTGTCCATTCACAATAAACAAAGTTTAAACCTTCGCTTCCTTACACACTGTTTCCCCCCATCAAATGTTAAAGATTGTGTCATTCAGATGTGTTTGAACATTTCCCCCCTTTTCAAAAGTTACCCATACAGATCAAAATTTAAATTTAAATCAAAACAGTATAAAAAGAAAGAATTGCTGAGCACAGTGGTTAGCAACAGTAGCACTTTAAAATGATTGATACTTTAAAATGATGAGGGCACTGAGTTTATACTTATGAAAATAGAACAATGGGTTTTAGAGAACAGCAGAGACCATGAATATCAGGTTTATACTATGACTGGTTGGACTCATGAAATATTACATAATTACTGATGAAACTTGCACAGATCATGGAGTTAAATACATCTGTACAGAGAGGTGTCAGCTGTACTGGCTTGGAGGAGTGCACTTGTTTAACAAAGATTTTGCAAACAAAACATCTCACTTAAAAAGGTAGATGCAGAACACTAGACATTTTGATGTTATGCTTCCAAATGGGAGCATAATGTGATTTTATTTTTTTTAACTTTTAAATATGCCTTTCAAACTCCTTTCAGTGGATAGTAGTTCTAAAAACAACCCAATGAAGTTCAATTTTTAAGCAAATAATTGATCTGTAATTTTAAATGTTATTCTTACAACATTGAAATTAATTGTATGCATTGTCTATTTCAAATGTTACAGCCTTAATAAAAAAAGAGTATGTATTTAGCCAACCTATCATTATAAAGTTACATGACGCTTTATTACACTGACCTCGCCTTCCCTATGCCACCAGAAGTCGTATCCCCTTTCTTATCTTTTCAGTTTAGCAAGCTCTTTTATACATTTCTTTTACGAGCTGCTGTTGCCACTACTCCCATTTGTGACTCTTGACAACTGCCTCAGGTTGATGGCCACAATTCCACTGACTGCTGTAGAGCAACTGCCAAACCTATTCCATACTATAAGAATGGTGCTACCTGAAACTCCTAATTTCTGAATTTGCTTCTAATATGTACATAATTTCATTATATATATGTTATTGTGGAAATGATACATGTATAAAGTGTGGAGAGGAAAAAAAGCTTTGTAATTTTTTGCCTTTTTTTTTTTTTCCCAAAATAGACAAATCTTTAGGAGTTAATGCACAGCAGAACTCCTTTGCACAGCATGGCTAAAAGAGGTGAAAGCGACTATGTTTTATATTAAACTTTTCTACTACAACAAAAAGGAGGAAAAAATGAGTTGAGGATGCTAATTAAATGGTAGAAAAAGTCCTGAAGTATGCTGGTGATGAATGTGTGACGCAGGCCAGCTTCTAACTTGAGGAAAGGAGGGCTGTGTTAAACGCACAAGGTGTGGGCCCTGAAGCAGAGATTATTGGCAATAGTGTTTTGCAGACAATAGGAAGCAAGGTTTTGACTGGCCTTCTGGTCTCTGCTCCATAGCTACAGCTAGGTTAAGTAGCTTGGAGGAGAAGCTGCAGCTGTGTAATGAATATATACAGTGTAGGGGTGTGCGATATCTATGGCAAAGATAAGAATTTGTAAAAAAAAATAGAAGTGGACATGCTTCAGATTTAAGATGTCATTTCAAATCCTGTTGTCTATGATTCAGTGCTGAACATCTCCTTAAAAATATTCAGAGATCCGAAATAAGAGATTTGATTCATAACCTCACTGTAGTGTGCATAAATACAAATGCTAGGAATGAGTATAGAGTTGCCCAGGTGCAACTGTTCTAAACATAGTTTAACAAGCACAGAATTTTTCCACCAAGCAGAATAATCACAGATTTTTAGTTTGACAGCTTAGCGTCTCGGAGTTAGGAATTTCTTTTGAATAGTTTGGAACTGTGAACACCTTGAGCACAATTAATTTCCTATTATTCATGCCAATGAATCAGATAAGGATTAGAGAGGTTCTGGGTGGAGCAAATTGTCATCACAAGATATCTTCACTGATGTAACTTGTTGGTATTTTTAGTTCAGTAGAAAAAAATCATTTTTTAAAATGTTTTGGTTTGGTTTACTTTTCAGAAATATATATACAGCAGATGTTAAATGCATTCTACCCACTGCCTCTACAGAAATGGTGAATAAATAATTTGAAAATAACTGTCTAAAGATAGAACTTTGCCAAAGGATGTTATTTAGCTGCTATGGGTAAAGCTATCTGGGATGGCCCATGTACTGGTAGAGAGCTGCCCAACAGCTACTAGCAGACAGGAGCTAACGTGTGGTTGCCACAGCACATAGTACCAGCAAGAAGTTAGACTGTTAATGGGTGGAAAAAGAATTGCCAGCAAGATTTCCTTGGTTTTGCCTTGTAAAACAGCTGTATGTTGGATGGCAATACTGTCTTGGAAAAAACATTCAGCTATTCCCTTGAAGAGGGAATTAGTCTCATTCCTCATTGCTTTTCCTGTGCCCAGGAGAATTTGTGACAAGATCAGACAAGTGTGAAAGCTTTGATAATAAATCTAGAGATAACATTCAACTGAAGAGTTGGAGTCCCTGGAGCATGGAGGGCAAGTGTTATTCTCTAGTATTCCTTAAAACACTCAAAGCAAATGGGTATTACTCTGCCTATGAAGACATTCTCAGAAATTTAATTCTATTAAGTGCTACTGCCTTAAGAAGTAATATATGGGAGTTAACACTCTATGCTTTCAAGAAACATTACTCAAACCAGGACACATCCTTTCTCAGTGAAATAAAATGGACCAGAGTAAATCCTTAGATATATGGGTGGGTGTAAGTAGCTGGCATTTGTTTCTAATTTGTGTTTATCTTATGTCTTCGTAAATTTTAATTCATCTCTTCCAACAGAATGCAGAACATTTAATTTGATGATCTTTTGCATTAATGTGGTCAATATAACTGGAGCTGAAGTGAGCTGTTTGCCAGACTTACTAACAGCTGCCAAGAAAAACTTGGGTGTCATTTTAGAAAAATCCATGGATGGAGGAGGAGGAGATCATGACCATCTGTCTTTGCATCAAAGGCTAAATCATTATATGGGAAAAATAACTTCTCTGTGTTTGCCAGCCATGTTCCCCTTTAAAGTAAGTTCACTTAGTACCTTTTGAAGATAAATATTTTCAAAAATGTCCTGTACACTCAAATATTTATTGGAAGGAAGTTGGGGAAAAATTTAAAGAACAAAACTGCACAAATTGGAGGTGAATGAGGAGGATAACACTGGAGGAAAAGTATACAGTCTCTTTGGAACCTTCCCAAATGCTTTCTGTTGCATCTCTTTCAGTTCCAGGATCTAACAAGTATATAGAAAAGGAAACACGTAGTCTCTTGTCCTGCTGAAAATTACACCCATTCAATGCCCCATAGCATTTACAGACTTCTTGACTTCATGGAGAGACAACAGGCTAACAGCATTTGAGAGATGTCACAGTAAACATGCACCTGGACCACCTGAGCCTTAGAACTTCTGTTGTCAGTCAGGATAACAGTCTGGAAACTAAACATTTTGGAAAAAAAATGCATAGAGAAGAGGGGCATTATCTGTAGTACAGCTAATAATTTTCTCTTTTTATTTGATTGGTTTTTTTTATATAATGCACTGCAAAATCATAATCTTTGCATCATGCTGAAATCCATCATAAGAAGCCCAACTATGAATGTATCTAAAAAGCCCTCAGCCCTTTAAACCAGGAGTCACTATTGCAGGAGTGCTGTGGGGTTCTTTATCAGTAGTCACTGTGATATAAATGTCTCTGAGAGCGAAAGGACAACAAATTGAAAATGCCAGTAACCACGGGAGTTCTGTTTAGACTGCCCCTTCCAGCATTGCTACTGTTCCAGTTGAGTGTTACAGTAACCACTTCAGTCCCCCTAAATTCCACCTTCTAGCATCCTCTCCCATCAAAATATTTGCATTTTGTAGGGTATGACATCTAAGTCCAGACCTTGTTACTTAAAAATATTGCTCTGGCTTCTCTGAGCAGGAATCCATCATAGTGTCAGTCTTCAAAGGAAAGATATACAGTTCTTATCAGGAGTACGGGGTTTTTCTTTGTATTAAGATTCTGAATTCTCTCCTTCTTTGAAGATAAGAAAACCCTACTATCACAGACTTTATCTGAATACGAATGGGTCCCTGGATTTGATAAACTGTTTAGGTCTACTAGGATCCAATCCTAAATATGTGCACATTGAGGGTTCAAAAGGTGAATTAATTTCACCTTTGCTTGCTATTCTTGATTCCTAGCTTTCCTGATAAAAAGTAGTAAAATTTTTAAATTGAATCTAAAAAAAAGAAGGCTATTTACAGTTATACTTCATGTTCTTGTCCAACATTTTAAAAGAAAACCCAATATTTTACAGGCAGATCAGGGTGTGACTTTTGAAAAAATAAGCTACTGTTCATTTTTAATAAATGTAAAACTGAGCAGAAGTGAATTTGTATACACTATCAAATGTCAATAGCATGTTTCACATACTTGAAATAGAACAAACACAATTTAATTTGTAGTACATTCTGAACAGAGAGCCACAGCATTCCACCACATCTGGAATCTTTGAGGAGATGACATATTACAAGTTTCTTTCTAATGGTAACTGCAGTGTATTACCTCGGCCAATAAAATGCCACCATGAAGATGAATGAAAAACATCTAACTGCCTAACTAAGATTTTTAAGAGGTATAAACAATTCAGACAAATTATCCTTTTATACTATTGAAGTTGAATGATTTATTGAAAAATAATTCAAAGTCTGCAAGTTCTCTATAAAATCGAAATTACTTCACTGCAATGATATGGCTGAGTTTGTCAAAATGATTGTTTGCGTCAGGATTCTGACTTCAGTTATATGTTAATAATGTTTTTAAGCTTTTAATCCTTAAGTTAGTGGTGTAACAGGATTTGTGTATTTTTTAAAAATCAATGGTTAAAAGAGTAAAACCTACTAATTAAGCACTCCTGTAACACTTGCAGAAACCTGGTGATGAATTAATTTTTCATTATAATGAAAAGTAGAGAGAGAGATACTGTTTCAGAACATTCTCACAAGGTGGTTGTTTTCTGTTGTTTGTTGTTGTACTTTTGTGGTTTGTTGGTTTTTTGTTTTTTTTTTTGTTTGTTTGTTTGTTTTTTTAATTAGTAGATACCTATCTGCTCTGCCACTGCGTCACAGACCATGCAGTCAACAGTTGACCACGAACAGTAAAATTTACTGTCTGAGCTGAGTAATACAATATCTGTAAAGCAGAAGTGTTAGAAATTTGCATGGAGAATTGAATTGGAAAACTGCCAGAAGTTCAAGGGGCATATCTATTTTGCATAAAATGGAGCAGATGGTAGCTGACTTAATCTTTGATACCATGGTACGATCCACAGAGATTATAAATCCCAGCATGAAACCCTCTATTTCTTTCTTGCATTGAGCAGGTGCTAAAGGAAGATACAATGTATTCTGCCAATATTTTGAAACACCTACTCTGAAAATAGGGTCTATGCTGTATTATTGTTTCTCATCTAGATTATTTTATTAAGAGTCCTGTTTTTAGCGCCTACAACTAACAGCACATAGTTGATGTGTAACTACAACTAATTGGCAGGTTTTGGGGCATATCATTGGAGCTTTGTCTATGCTGGCCCAGAGAGTTATCCTGTTTCTTAGGAAGTTCTTTTTGCCACATTACACAAGCATTTATAAATCTTGTGTCATTGTATTTGCTCTGTCTGATGCCTTTCACAGATTGATCCTTTAAACAGATCAACCAATAGATCAGATGCTGAGAGTCAGTATTTGCAATTCTGACCCTACTCAAAAAGCTTGTGGGACATTAAAGTACCACTAAAGAGAGGATATATATGATTTTCTAGAGGAATAGCTATTTAACATGCCACGAGTGTCTAAGGCTATCAGCTTTTTTTGGTTGAGAGTGTAAGAGATTTAGAACCTATTTTGGCAAATCTTAAATGTAAAAATTGTTCCTCTCATATTAAACAAAGCAAGTAAACATGTAAAAAAATACTCTAAATAGAAATCGTAATGTATATATCAAAATTTCAGGTGATCTACATACACAGAGTAATGAAGCATGTGATAGAAAAATGTGTTATGGATAGTACAGAATCAGTCACTAATTGTAGGCATATCTGTGCTGAACCATATCAAGTTAACACTGAGTATGATTTGTGCTTTAATATAAAGGATCTTAACTGGTTTTAGTTCAGTTGCTAAAATTCAGATGCAAAATACTAATCTGAAAATACTGATATTCCAGATTGAAGGCAGCTAAAGTCTGAAGTCAATAGAAGTAGAGTATAGAATAATTTTGTCAGCTGTTCACAACCTGTTCATACAGTGTAAAGTCCATCACATATCTGATAAAAGTACTTACTTTTTCCATCATAAGATTTAAAATATAGGTGCAAGAAGAATATTACTAAACCTCTAGACTACCGAACTACCATACTGTATTTGGGGATACTTTGGTGCAACTACTTTGTAAGAAAATAGTCTAACATTCACTACTGGTAACTGTCCTTTTAGTAGAAAGATGACCTAGCAAGTCATTATAATGAGCAATTGCTAGTGCTTCTGTATCTATTTCCTTCAGAAAAGGAAAATGGACAATGTTTTGTCATCCAGAGTTATTACCAGTATTATTCAAGACTTGCAAAGCACAGGTGCAGCCTGTCTGCTTCACTCTGATCTGACTGCACAGAGCAAATCTCGGTGGCTTAAACGGTGGAGACTTCACTGGCATTCCCACGTCTTTCAGATCCTGTTCCCCTTCTCCCATGTAAGTGCTGCCGAACAGTGGACATAGCTTTGTAGCTCTGTATTGCTTGTCAGGATTTCTGGTCAAAGTGTCTGACAGCTGAGGAAAGCTCAAATACATTCTTTGTGGGAGCCTGCTGGGGCTGTAACTGTCATTGTAAGTGCTGTCCCATTTGTCATGAATAGTTCCAATCTCATGACATGGTAACAGCTACTGAGCCAAAGAGTTAGCTCTAGAGTGCTATTATCTGTGTCAGGGTCTGATCCAATGCAAAACCTAAGGGGCATCACTGTAAACTAAGGGGTAGTACTAAGCATAAATATATTGCAATTTTATAGATGAAAAAAATATGAGAGATTAAATGATTTATTTCACCATTAGAGATAGTTTAGGATTCAGGAATTTCTACTCTTGTCATAATACTGCAATAGGAAAACAAAAAATCAAGGGGAAAAACATTTAGAAATTACTGCAACTGCATCTTTTCTCTCCCTTTTGAGGATTGTGCTTTCAAGCAGTGACTTCCTCTCACAGCTTTTAATACTTAATTAGTCATTTTCATCAGCACAGATTTGCTCTAATTTGTTTCTCCTATGTTCCGATTACAAAATATGACAGAATTCTAAATATTTAATGGGAATGGGATTATTAGCAATGTGCCCTTGTTGCACACTGCATTGTTATCCTCTTTGGTATCATAAAATATACTATGTACCTGTAGCAAAGAGACCTTAGTAGAGCACACAGATGGAACTGAATTCCTAAAGCAGTCATAGGTCTGCAAGTGTTATTCTCAAGATCTCAATACGGTCTTTTTAGATTATTATACATGAATACCATTGGAAAAAAAAGTCTTCTTTTTAAGACAGTAAATCCAGATATAATTCAAAGATATAGTGGCAAAAAATGATCAGTTTGATTATACCCTAACATTGAAAATGCCATTTAGGTTTTGGTTAGTTTTCATCACCATGAAGTTCATTCATGATTTAATGTTTTACTATGTGGGACATTTTTCTTGCAGATTATAATGCCCCTCAGGTTATTCTGGGTTCTTTGCTCACCATTTAAAACAAAATTTTCTGATATTTTTAAGAGAAAGGTCAGACTCTGCTAAAGGTGTGGAAATATTTTCATTGGAAACAAAATAGTACAAAACATTATGGCTTAAAATTCTGAGAATCATAGTGAGATGTACCAAAATACTCTTCTGAATGAAGATTATTACAGCATCTGTTAGTGCAAGAACAGGTGGGTGGAAAGCCGTCTAGATTATTCACTTGGCACTTGTGATATTGAAAAGAAATCCATGGTGTAAGGAGAACATGGATTTTTTTTTTTTATAAGGTGATGGAAAGAAAAAGGATAAGTACTATGGCTCCTAATGTAAACTTTTCCCACTGAAAGAGCTAATTTGAGGTTGGTGGTATATTTGCAATGGTTGAAATTAAAATTTTACTGACCACTTCAAAAATGGAGCAAATCTGTGTGGAATTTTGATAAAAGCAAGATATAAAAATAGAACAGCAGTCCAAAACATTCATTGTTCATAGGCAAATAGGTGGAGAAAAGTGCACAATGTATTTAGGGCTGTGTTACAGATCAAGTTCTACCAATGTTAAACCAGCTGTGGGAAGGTGAAGATCATGACAAAGTCAGATCTTCTTTACAGAACAGCTGGTAAGACCAAGAAAGTTACTTTTATGACAGAAGAAGAAATTAGTAGTAACCACAGAGGTAGCCTGCATTAAGTAGTAACATTTACTATATAGTGGTCAAAAAGGACATGAAGTTACTTGTGAGTTGATGGAGCAAAATGAAGTACACACATACATACATATGTGTAGTAAAAGCAGGTGCACTGCCTAATCAACAAACTACCCACCTGCTTTTCTGCTGCCAGTTGGTTTCAGCTCCATCAGAGACAAAGATCAGGTCAATGACAGGGTGTCAGTCGCTGTTTCCTACAGTCTTGATTGCTCTGTAAATCACAGCAGTCCATCTGGCACTGATGAAACAGAAGCTGATTTTCATCTCCCACATATCTTCTCTCACCCATTAAGTTCTGTGACAGACCAGCTATTTCCTGGGTTCTAGATTCCACTTAGTCATATCTTAGTCTTCTGTATCTTGACCACTGCAGATATAAAGCACATCAAGGGCCTTTTTATACCTTTTTTCCCTCGTTTGCCTCCTTTTCCTTCCAACCGAGGCTCTTCCTCACTGCACTCTTCAGCCTCATGAGTCATTCTGAGGTTGTGTCTGACAACTACACAGCCAGGATAGCATCTAAGCCGTCCACTAGTCAAAAAAGAAGACTTACTTCAAGGGGTATCCCTTAAAGTTCTCATAGTGTACACCTTCATAATAAACCTTATAAAAAATTCCAACGAGTAGTAATTGGCAACCAAGTATAATGTTTGTATTGGAAAGGTGGTTTTCTTTCAAAGTTTTAAAGAAATAAAGTTACTTCTCAAATAGTGAGCCTGGAGTCTAAGATCTTGTTTTTCACAAAAACATCAAATCAGGTGGAGGGTTTTCTTAGCATTGACTGTAATGACTGGAAATTAGGAAATGGAATTAAGCTGCAATATGTTGTAGTCAATTTTACTCCTGAAAAGTAAAAAAAATATGAAGATCCTGATTATGTGGACATATGAATGATTACTGACACTGTTTCTGTAAATACTGTATATTCCATTAATATTTGGCTTTGTACTCAAAGGTAACAACGGATCAATGTGTAAGGTACCTATAGCTAATCAGTTCATCATAATGGCTTTCAAAGAATTTTTCCGGATAATATAAAAATGCTCAAGAGAATTGATCCTATGCCAAGGAGGTGACAAAGGTCCCAACCCTGGCAGCGCACCCATCCACATGGAAGCAATTCTTGTCCAACACACATACTTTTGTGTAATTCAATTTATTTATAGAGAATGTATTTCTGACATCTAAAGTGTTAAGTGTCTGCTTTTTCTGTAATATCGTTTGGTTAGTTTAGCTGTCTTCTGATTTACAGAAGTTTTTACAATAATGCTAGCCACTTATGATCAGTGTTAGCACTTTTAAAGTAAAATTCTCGAGTAAAAAAGCAACCAAAACAGTAAATATCTGGAGAAATACACCATGGAAACCTTTATAACTTAAATACATTTTACCTTAATATGCTACAGTAGAAATGAGTAAAATTATTTTTTTAAAAATCCAATTAGCACAACACTGGTTTTATATACAGTGAGGAAGCTATGTTCTGTTAATAGACCCAGTTTGAACTCTGGAAGTATATTGCTTTAAATATTTCTGATGTTTAAAAGGATAAGTTTATCAGGTGGATAAATCTTATTCCTCTATAAATAATACCAAATTGAAAATCCTCTAAATATATTAGATGACTGATTCCATGGGAGTGGGATCTCTTCCCCTATTATAGATCATTAAGTGGTTAACAATATGAATGAACGTGGCTGCTTCTGCAAATTGTTTTCAATTAGCTGTTGAAATAGAAAACTCATCTGAAAAACTGCTCTAAAATTTTATCACAAGTTTCCCAAGTGAGCACTTTGCTACTGAACTAAAAGAGCAGTCTTGTAGTTTAAGCCACTAGAGACTGTTTCTAATTGATGCTTAATTTTTCACAGGTGCAGTTTTTGTCTGTTTTGTCAGTGTATTGGCATTTTATGGGTAATTCAGATTCTGTCAATCTGAAAGTTGTAGTTTTAGTCCACACAGAATATATTGATAGAAGCAAGGCATGTTGTTAGAATTATTTTTTTAAGTCAATTTCACTCGGTTAACCTCCAGAAGATTATTTTATTTCAAAATAATTGTTTTGCCAGGTAACCTCAGTCGCAGCACTATGGGAAAGTCTTGTCTAGAATAATCATTCCAAACAGAAAGCTGCCTTTAAGTATTGCTGCTCCATATATATACACCACTGCTTCCTGATATTTCATCCTTCTTTTTCCTGAAAAGTAAAATATTAGCCTGTCTTAAACCTTCTAAGGGATAAGCTGTGTACACGGCCTTTAAAAAAAATAATTTGGGGAACTGGCAGATCACAAAATGGTTTGGGTTGGAAGATCTACTAAGGAATGCTGGCTTGTAGTAAAAGATATGCAGAGTGTTAACATTAATTTAGAAAACATGAAAAAATAACCTTTTTTTTAAAAAAATCTGTTAAATCCAGATAAGTGTATTTTAAGTTTAATATCCACACTCCAATGGTCTAAATAAAAGCAGAGCTGTTGACTGATTCATTGTTAGTGCTTCCCAGTGAAACCATATACTGGAAGTGACACAATAGGAAAAAAAATACTACTTTGACATCTTTTATTTGTGGCAATTAAATTAACTACAAACCACATTTAGGGCTTCAGTATTTTGATAGATGTTTAAGGTCTATAAAATTCTCTGCACACAGATATTTGTTAAAACATTAGAACAATTAAGGAAATCCTCCTGCAAATGCCTGCTGCAGGTCTATGATAAACCTTGTCGGAATCTGTGGGCTGCAGAATGTTAATAATCCAAGATCCCTTAAAGAATTCTGTGCAGCCTCTGCTTACCTGTATTGTTTGATAGGATGGATTTTATTGCAATAGCATTGTTATTTGTGACTTAACTTTTAATTATATGAACAAGCAGTATTATTTTTTGCTGCTACAGCACCACAATGGCATTTTTGCTATTTTGAGGCCGCAAGAATTTTCAGCTGGTACCAATGCAATACTATTATTCTCAATGTCATGAAAATTTCAATTTCTCTCTAACTCATCACTCAAAGATCAAAAAAGCACCCATCAATCTTCCCTCTCCTAAAATTTTCTGTTAACACTACAGTCCATTGTGACAGACTCTGTGAATGACACAGATTGTCACTTGGGTTCTAGCTGTGCTTTGAGAGCCAAATCAAACTTCAGTTGCACACGTGCCATCCTGGCCCTCAGAGTTCAGGAGACACTGAGATAGTAATAGATCTTTTCCTTTAACTCAGGCCTGTGAGGATCACAACAAATGAAACCTGGCTCTTGCCCGTAAACTGATGGAGGCCACAGTTGTGGCATTTCTCAGATCATCTAGCTACAATGAGTGTGTCTCCATTCTAACTCTCAGTATGTGTACTCTCTACCTATCAAGTTATTTTCACATAAATTTGAACATCTTAATTACTTTAAAGGTGTATCTTCCCATTTATTGAACTTCTCTCCAATCAGCCTATGTGCTGAAAATTTATTAATGGTGGCACATATGTGCTACGATGGCACAAATCTCCTTTCCTTAGTAAACTAGGCTAAATACTACTAAGAAGCCAAATGAAAGTTTAATCTTTAAGAAATGACATTTAAAAAAAAAAAATCCATTTCTTGCAGACATTCCTACCAAATTTAATGTCATGTTAATGCTACTATTCAAATGTACAGGAATAAATAATTATATTTTCTATTAATTTTTGATCCCTCCACATTTCTACATGAAAAATATTATTTTCTGTCATATTTTCTGTTCAGAACACCTGAGAGGTTGCACAGCAAACAATTGCCTTGTCTGCTTCAGAGCTAAGTCAATATTAACACCAATGAGGTATGCATCACCATGGTGTGCAGATGGACTTTGCATCTGGATTGAAATACAAGCACACTCAGGTTGTCAGGCTCATGTAGTCCAGGTAGGAAGCATGCGTTCTGTTTTGCAATTTGGCAACGGAACTGCAAACTGGCTAAATTTTAGTCAAGTACCAAATATTCAATAATCTGGAGATGGAGAGCTTTGGCAATATTAACTCCATTTTCAAGTTGCTGCTCAACTTTTTTTTCTTAAGTTTTCTTCAAAGAGTACAATAATTCCTGCTAAGAACACTACATGCCCAACATGAGGGAGCCTGAAGGAAAGATAAACAAGTCAACTCTGCCAAATATTGAGGCAAAAAGGAAATAGCTGTGTTGATATGAGGACTGTTGGACAGTTTCAGACTTCATAAATAGCAGTCAGCAGATAAGAAAACTTATGACAGAAAAACCAACCAACCAACAAGCACTTTTTTTTTAAACGAGTTTTTTAAAGAATATTCTTCTAACTACCATTTTAAAGTTATCATTCATATGCCACAGAGGAGCTTTCTGAAACTGAAGAGAATATGCCAATCTTCTAGAGACTGTTTTCAACAGAACCTGGCAAAAAATATAGCTTAAAGGAAGGCAATGATACAGTATTCACATGAAATGAACAGAATGCTTTAAAGGCCAATACTTTATTTTGATGGTTCCTAAACTTTATAAAACAGCGTGAATGCAAAACTCTAGGATGTGACTGCCTAGATTTATAAGCAAGATAAGGAAGGTGGAAGTTACGCCTTTCATCCAGAAGTCCAGGCACTAGTGCATTCATCTACTTGGTGTCTAAGACTTCTGCCTTAGTTCTTCTCCTGTTTTAAGGAGTTCTGCTTACCCAGACTAGTAGGGATTTTGGAATAAACCTCCTTGTTTTGTTTCATGTAAGTGTTCACTGAGACAGAATGACTCAAGCCTGATGTGTAAATCAGGAACTGGGGAGGTGAGCCACCCTTGGCTTTTAATCTCTGTTCAGATAGACATTTAACATTCTTAACGTGGAACAGTTAAATCAGAAAAGAGCACCCCAAATACCCTGTAAAACCCTGATTAGGCCAGACCTGTGGGATGTGTTGATTCTAGAACTAATAAGGGGTCTCCCATTACAGACTGTAAAGTAATTGGCTACTGGATGTGACAGCAATTCCCATTGTTTTATGTTTTGTTACCCTAGTATTTCCTCTCCTTTCAGTTTGGCAGCCAATGTGATAAATAAAAATCAGTTACTGTCAAAGAATTTCTTAATTCACAGAGACATTTTACAGGTGTGATGATAATGCCAAGAAATCAGTTTCGGTTCTAGTTCTATGAACAGAAACTGCTAGACAAATATGTGATGGGTTGTAAAGAGTATAAAGAAATCTAACAATCTAAAAGTGCGCCACTTTCTCCTTACAGTGATTTACCCAGAGTTGCTGATACCTCATTAGAAATGCTGATTAATAGGTTATTGAAGGAATACTACATTTAACAATTTTTGGATTTTTTTTTTCTTTATTTCTGTATTACTAGTTCATTTCTTTTTGATGATGAGAAAATACTTATTGCTTAGGTGCTGGTATGTTTCTATGTTTATTCTTTAGGTAATTTAAAAATCTTCCTAATAGAAACTCATTGTGATGCAATATATTTTATAATTTCATTATTTATTATTTCCAGTGCTATCTGCAATAGTTTAAAAGCTGCATTGTATTTCTACAAGTTTTACCTTGCTCTTTTGGTCTTTTCTTTTTTGGAAGGGTTCCTTTTTTTCACTGCTCAACACAATGTGGTTTGCTTATGGGATCCTATATGAAGAATGGCTAATATTTTGCATAATGAGTTAATTTTTTTACAAATCACAACAAAAGGAAGCATCATAGGAGAAATTTTCACTTCCTGTTTAACAAAGGCACATCCTGCTGAGTATCTGTTCACAATATCCTAATGGAAAAATAATGTACAACACCCCTCTTTTCTCTGAAAAGGTTTGTGAGAGAAACCAATCTAGCAGGACTCCTGATGTATAGCAGTTGTCAGTATGATCTGGCAATTGCTGTCAACAAGACTACTTCTCCAGCAAATATATAGTACTCCTTATTTTTGTGGGGGGGTTGTTTTTTTTTGGGGGGGTTGGTTTTTATTGGGGGGTTGTTTCTTTTTAAAGCAGAAAATAGGACTGTAAATTTTACCCAGCAGTGTTGTTTTTCAACAAGAGTCTCTGGGGCATATGTTGAGCTGGTATTATGTCATTTTTCATGTTAGTTAAGGCTTCTGCCAAATATTATAACAATGTGTGTCATCAACCCAGTGAAACAACATTCTTTACTACTGAGTTACTCAACTGATTTAGAAGTGGACACAAAGGCAAATCCAAGTACTTATTTTATTGGGTTTTCTTTACTATGTTTGAGTACACACAGCAGTGGACATCTAGAGTTGAATTTATTCTAAGCTGAATGATAAAAATGAGTCCAGTAGACAAGGTGTATGCTCTGTACCTGTGACCTGAGAACTGGATGATCAGCTGCAACAGATAAATGGATGTACATAGTATCCTGTTTCTGAAATCATTTTCTTAAATGAAAATGGAATTATTTCAAGGTATATTTCTTAATGTCAATCTGCTCACTTTCTTTTAATGTAAAGTCACTTTCAAAAGCTTCCAGAAACAAAATTTTGTTTAAGAAATATTTTTCTTTTGCATTCAAATAAACAAACTGAGTTGGCAATAGTAATAACTGTAGCCATTTTCACTCTGACAAAACTCATCCAGTTCAAACATTTCTTGTAATTTCAAGCAATTTGGAATGTTTTCTGTCTGACTTTGACTAATGTTGATGAGAAAAATATAAGCACACTGAAGAAACACTGACTCTCAGAGATGTTATTTTGTTTTATTATTATTCTCCAAGATGGTAAGTTGGAAGTGTTTAAAAAGGCACTTTATGGGTTGCTTTTTTCCTTAATTTACAGAAGCATACTTGAAAAGACTGTAAACTTACACTTTCTTCAGGGTTGTATGTTAAGACTTTTCATATTGTCTTAAAAAGGAAAGTATAAACATGTCATATATGCCTAACAAATATTATCAAATAATGTTATAAAGAGATTAGATCACTTTTTAGTCTTTATACTTGCACCAAAGTCCTGAAGGTATGACACTGTAACAACAAACCACAACAGACTAAATGCAATCAATTTTATAAGTGTACCTTATGGATTTCTTGAATAGTTAGGTAAACCATACATGAATAGTGTTTGTTTTGCAGATGTTTATTTAGTATCTGTGCATTCGGTTACAGGCTTCCCATCTGAACATATCCATTCTAATAAAATTTTGGCAACCGCTCCAATTGCAATGTCATGCAGGTTGGTACTTGCTACATGTGTGTAGTGCCTCTAAGAATAACAAATAATATTAAACAATCCTGAAACTTCAACGCTAATGAGCAAGACTTCCTCACTTGACTGTAGGGTTTTTACTGACATACAAAACCAGAACTACACAATTGCACTCTGATTCCCAGGTTACATTAAAATAGTGATCAGCTACAACATGGATATTAATTTTGTTTACTAAATCGATAGTGAGGAAAATGTTCAAAGTTCACTTTTAGATATCAACCTGAAACTGAAAATCATGAGAGAGATAGTTTAGGATCAGCAGAGTAGAAGGAGATGTCTAATGAAATGTACTGTAACATTTTAATCTGTAGAACTTCTGTTTTCCTAAAAAGCTTGATAGCTTTGTTTTCCTAGGACTCTGCTTGTATTCCTGTGTAGGTAAACTCATGACTCCTATTTAAATTTCTTTGTATACAACACTTTCCTTCACTGTTACATTGACCCCCAAGCTCTGTGTCAGAGGTATCTGCATGCTGGTGGCAGCTTAATTCATCCCCATGTTTATGTAATCTAGAAACTTGTAAAAGGCCTGCACAAATAGTTTATGGTAACATCTATCACTGCTTCAGTTAAGAAATGTGAATTCCCTTTCCTTTCAGATACCATCTCCCATTGACCTCTGTTGTTTGTGGGGAGAGTTGGGGAAATGAAGACTCTTTCAATCTAATGAAATTGGTTAGCTCATTGTAGTAACAAAATTAATTTCCCAAGAAGAATGTCAATTGCAATAGTTCTAAGAATCTCTATGAATTCTTAATCCAAAGACAATGTGATTTGTAATGTATATCTCATTTTGTGTATGTTTAATGGTATAGTTAAAGGTTTTCCAAGTCAAGTTACAAGTCTGTAACTACAGATAAGTAAAACACCATCCGTCTTGTGATTTCATGGTAAGAGGTAAAGTGATGTAAATGCTTTAAGCACACACTTTGCTGTCCTTGCATAGCAAAGTTTCTAAAGAATCAACTACATTACCTACTTTCCTTCTATCTAGCTCTATGGTCTTGATCTGGAGAGATCCCCCAATAATAACGCAGTTAAACCAAACTATTTGTGTCACTAAAAACCTTAACAGAATTTTTAGCTTTTAGGTACTTACGACCGAGGCAGCTATAGCTAAAAATCAAAAGGACCAACTAGTTAAAAAGTATGGTGCCAGGGTGAAAAGTAATTATCCAGCTTTTGCAGACATCGATGCCTTGTTTAAAGACTTGCTATTTGATACAGAGTATGAGGACTTCTTTTCCCAGGCCCAAGGGGTTTTTTTTGTTTCTGAGGGAAGAAAAAACAAAACAGATCCTGATGAGGTATTACTATCAATAACTCTTTGAAAGGCATGTCTCTTTAGTAATTAAGTCACAGGAGAGTAGATTGATGATGAAGTAATTCAAACTAGTTAGCTTACAAGCCTAACTTTACCACCCTAGCCAACAGCGCAAAGATGTTGCTCAACTGCATGAAATAAAATTGTTCTCTCTAATCAGTTTCTGCTAAGTTTCTCTTTTAGAGTATAGGGTAAGTTCGCAGTTTTCTCTGTAAGTTTCCAGGCAGGGTCCTGCTAAAGTGTCCTTACCTTATCAGTACCTTCTCTCACATATAATACAGCTTTCCTTCATAGTACTTAATTCTGTCCGGCATCTTTAGCACTTGCAATTTTTCAGACTGGGTTTGAAAGTACCGCATGTCTCCCATCACGCTGGCCTCTCTTGTAGGATGAAAATCTTCCTGTGTGGTGCATCTGTCTGTGCATTCCTTATTGCAAGGACACCATGGAGGGCTATGCTCTTGAATGGCCTGGATCTGCTGGCTTACAGCACTAACTGCTAACGACTATCACCAAGTGTGGAGGGCAGGAATTCCTGGGTTTATTTCTCCTCCACCCTAGCGCCTCCCATGTCCTTTCCATGGCTGGTAAGGAACATTAGAAGGTCACGTTCATTGCTGATGCAGTCTCTGAAGTCTCCCATCTTAATGTCAAGGGGACACAGCTCAGCTATACCACAGTACACTAAATTTTCAATCTCTTCTTTATAAAGAGCTTTCTCAGATATCATTAAACTTTTTCTTAGTCACCAATTATTTGCTGCAACACAAAGTTTTAGAGCTTTCTCATTAACTCTCTACTAAGCATAGCCATGATGCTCACTTATAAACCAAGGGAGCCTTGGAAAGAACTATTATTGTGTAATTAGGGGACTATTTACTATCCTTCATTAATTTGTGAGTTTCAATGTTGGAACACTTAGTAATTCTCATTTGGTAGGCTCCTTTTGCTCCTATGATTTTGTTGAATGCTGCAAAACCATGATATTCAAATAAATTTGTTTAAGGGGTTTTGCAGAACAGACAGTATGCAACTCTACACCTTCAGAATGGACAAATATAATAAATCAAACATGCAGAGTTGATCTTAATTCTGTTTTTTTTTTAGTTTTCAATGTTTTATCTTGTAATCTTAATATTCTCTTTATATTTAGAAAGAGCGTGAGCACCTGCAATGATTTCTCAGTAGGTAAATTAGTTCCAAGTAATGGGATTACACTTCTATGTTCCCAGTTACTTCTAAAATAAGTTCCCCCCCTCTAGTTCCCATTCTTTTTCTCCATTTTCTGTCATATAAAGTATAATTTATTCTTTCTTTTTTCCTTATACTTTGTCAGATTGGCATAGTTTAGTAATTAATTACTGAAGTGTAATATCCAAATGATTTAATGGCATAATCACTAAGCAGCAATTATTTAATTACTAATTTTGTTTAATTTTTCTTTCCACTTCTCTGAGATTCAGAAGTACTTTGGAAGCATCTTGAGGCTAAAGATAATAGTGAAAATGAACAGAATATTTTGCAGGCTAACCACCGTAGTCCAATCCCTAGAGATTCACAGAATCACAGAATCCTAGGGGTTGGAAGGGACCTCGAAAGATCATCTAGTCCAACCCCCCCTGCCAGAGCAGGGCCACCTAGAGTACATCACATAGGAACATGTCCAGGCGGGTTTTGAATGTCTCCAGTGAAGGAGAATTCAGATTGAGTTCAGGAGACTCAATTCTTCTGAAAAACACATATTTATTAATAGAGAATTTACATGAAATAAATTAAGAATGTTTGAAGGCAGCTATGGCAGATGCCACCAACAGTAAGATGTGAGAAGAATTGGCTGAAAAAATTGAGATACACATTACATTTCCTTAAGTACTTTCCCATTATTTATCTTCAAAACTCACCAGAAATATTTTCATATTTTACTAAACGAAGAAACACTTTTTGGGGCCAGGGTGAGAGAGCGTAAGACAAAAATGCATGAGAAAGAAATTTCTTGGTCATCTTTTGATTCAAAGATTTTCATATGCAAATTCTGAGTGAAAGTGCAGCTCTTTCTGGCATGGTGCCCTCAGACTGTGTTCTCTAGTGATCCCTAAGGCCAGTTAATGCCTTGTCTAGCAGTTTTGCCGTGTCCCACTGAAAGTAATGGGAATATCTTAGTAAAAGTTTGGGACAGTTAACTGTGTATTTGGTTGTTACTTAACCCACGGGGTAACTGGCTATGAAAAAACGCAATGAAAATGCAGGCACCCAATGAACTCGGTTCAGTTTAGCATCTTATGTGCCCCTGACTCCAGCAGCAACCTTTGCGTTATACTCTCGGTTATTTATATGCAATGTTAAGGGCAGCTACAACTCTCCCTAGTTTTCCTGGCCATGCGCCTGCGCGGGGTTTCTGGTGCTTGTGACGGACTGTTCCTAAGGGGAAGGCCTCAGGGTCAGTCACGGCTTACCGAGAACAGCGCGCGCTCGTTCGGCAAGCGGGGCCTACTACTTACGGGGCCGAGGGGCTTACTACTCACGGGGCGAGCGCTGCTCGCTG
>VWZY01008619.1:0-65607 GCA_013399075.1 Chloroceryle aenea | reverse complement strand
GGCTCGCAGCCGAGCCTCCACCCCTCCCGCCGCGGCTGTGGTATGCGGACCTCATCCAGGCGCGAACCTGAGGCCTCGGTCGAGTCCTTGCGGTCACCGGGCAGTAGGGAGGCGGGACGCAGGGCCGTCAAGCTGTGCCAGAGACGGCGGCGCCAGGGGTGCTGCGGGCGGAGCGGCAGCTGCTCGGTTGCCCTCGGGGACTGGGCTTCCTCCCGCTGCCTCGCACCCATCGCGGCTCGGGGGTGTGAACTTCTGACTCGTTCGCAAAGGCAGTAGCGCTCTTCCCTAGGCGGAGCTTATGCCGTCCCATTGCAGAGAGGGGAGTGTTGGCTATTTAGGCTAGGTTTTGAGGGAAGTAGACTTAAGCTTTTCCTTTTCAAAACTTTCAAGTTCGGTTTCAGCTTGGTCATCGTTTCTTCGCTGTTCAAACAAATGCAGCGTTCAAGAAAAATACGGTCCTGATGAAGTTGTGTATTACACACTCTTCTGCAGCTAATATGATGCAAAGTTACGTGCCTGTTTGGGAAGTCATCCGAAATACAACCTGAATGCTCACCATAAAATCTGCATTGTAAATAATAGACCTTCCCTTTTCATTTGAAGTGCAGCTGTTAAGATGGAGTTAAAAAAGGGTTTGAATGATTCAGTGGTGATACTGTTATGGAAAGATGATAAACAAGGCTATCTGAGAACTTTCTGGTTAACGCAGGTGCCCCCACTTGTTAAGATCACTACCAGTTTCATACGAAGGATTTCGTTTCAGTTATTTTAAACCAATCCCAAGAAGTATTGAGTATTGGAAAGCTTACTGAAGCTTAAGAATGGAACAGGTCAATTGCATCTAAAGTACTAAATGCGTTTAGTAAATGCGTTTTTAGTAACTACATCTTATTGCAGCTACATTTGCCATGATTTTCTATGCATCTTTAAGGTGTACTTCTATAGATCACTTCTGTTGTTTTTTCTACAACTGTTAAATTCTTGTTATATTTACTAATGTATCCTTTTTTTCTATGTGATTGCTTTAAGATTTTAACAGTTAAAAAAAGGTTATAAATAAAACTGACTTCTAATAAAGTTAGGTATCTTTAAATACAATTGCCATGAGAACTAAAATACACAAACTAGTGCTTTTAAAACACATTTCATTAGCATCTTATCCCACTTTTGTGCAGTGAGTTATTTTTTTATGTGTGCATCAGGTTTTTAGTTCCTTGCTTGTCTAGTAACTATAATAGTTTTCCATGGATTTGTTTATTTCACATTCATGAGCTGTGCTTGCCTAATGAATTTTCATGACTAGCCTTAGCTTTTGCTGGGCAGTTGGATTTTAAAGTGATATATTGGTACAGTCTAATGATTTTAAAATGTTTTCAAGAACCTGTTCACAACTTCAACACTTTTTAGCCTAGAGCAATGGTTTAAACACTATTTGGTTATACGTACAGCATTTCATTGGTCTCTCAGACTACCATGGGCTACCCTTAAGGACATGTGTGTATGAATGTGTAGATAATGTTTATACATATTGAACAACAGAGAAAATAAAGTCTGTTGTGAATAGGTTTACCTTTCTTATGCTTGTTAGCACCTCCAGGGAGAAATAGGTGGGGAGAGTAGGGGAAGGATTCACTCTGCTTTGGCTTTGAAAGCAACCAGTATCAGAATTCCTGGAATGCATTTTCTACATTAATGTAGTGAAGCTGAAAACTTGGAAGCCAGTTATACTCTAAAAATGAATGTAGACATGTCCTTTGGCAGTGGAGATCATTTGAGCAGTTCCTGCACATCTTCTGTAATCAAATTCATTCCCCCTTATTGCAACTTTGATTGCTCAGGCCACAGATTTTTTTGACCTCTCAGTCATGCTGGTAAAACTGTTAGTGGGACAGGTTATTTTTAACCTGCACTAGTTCATGTCATAGTCCTATGAAAAGTGGTATTAGCACAATTGAGGGAGAAGTGCAAGAGGAGGGTGGGAACTCAGGCTGGATTTTGTTGCCAGGAAATACAGCCAGTGAAAGCTTGGCTTGAAATCACAACAATGAAATAGTAATTAAAAAGATCTGAAATAATCTTAATACTTGCCTTTTAAAAGCTGCAATGTGTTTTGAGTTGCCTTTTGAGGAGACTTTAATATGTACTATCCGATTCATAAAATGAAGCATCCATAAGAGGTGCCACCTGTTGGTATAACTTTCTAAAAGTCAATGCCTGTGTTATAAAATTACTTGAAACTGTTTTTTTAAAAACCCAAATTATCTGTATTATAGTGTGCTGAGGTTATTACATGTATTTTTGTCAGAATTTTGCTAACACAGAGTGCTTGTGACTATTTTGTGGTTTTAATATAAATTGCATGTGCTCTCATTTGCATTCTCTGAGTATATTTTGTGATTTATTGCTTTTTTTTCTCTGAGGTCAAATGCAACTATTGTGGTTTTTTTAAATAAAAAAAACCCCACAACTCATATTTATGCTATTAGTTCCATGAAAAAAAAAAATCTCTGCAAGTAGTCTTTTTGCCTTTAAAGTCTAAACTTTTCCTTTGAGTTAGTAAAGAAAAGGCATTCTAAAGAACATCCTTACACAGAGGAGATCCTGGCTTGATTCTCATTCCAAGGCCTGGCACATGGCCCTGGTTGTCTCTGTTAAGTGGAAATTGGCTTCATATTCTTCTTCTTTTCTCATGACTAGTATCTGCTTGAGGGACTTTATTCTTTTTTAGCACCGTGTTTAACGTTAGCACCTTAGCTGATGGAGAGTAGCAGTATAGTTTTCATACTTCATATTGTCCTCGAGAGCATGTAACACCAGCAGCCCCATTCTCATGCACTTTAATGCAAGTGGGGGCATCATTCCGTCTGCTCGCCTGTGATAATTTGTATGGAAAAATATCTTCAATAAACACCAGCTTCATGCTACAAGATAGATAATTCAGTTTATGATTATGAATGCAGTCTTGACTTTGTCTTGTGTGTAAGGTGTCATGGTCTTCAATGATGTAGTCATATACATTAGTACTTGTCTAATGCCATGGCTGTTAGGTTAAGGGAGTCAAACTCTCAGACAACTATCACTGGGAAGTCAGGCTTTCTTAACTATTTTGCTTTGTCAGGTAATTGTTGCCTCAGCACAAGAATGAGAGAAGTATTGGTAATGTCTGTTTTGTTGTTTTGTTTTGGTTGGGTTTTTTTTGAGAGTAGCCTGGTAATAAGATTAGAAATATTCTTATATTGATTGTAGCCTGAAAGGAACTGTTGCTTGGATAGTCTTCACTTTTTGTGGAGGCAGTCCAACAATGAATTGAATTTCATGTGCGTTAACTGCTCATTAATTTAAAGGAATTCCTATATTGGCTGAAATTACTATTGGGTTCCTCATGCAAAACGATCTCGTTTCCCCGTCTGACATACCAGAAAATGAAGATGTTGAATTTTGTGAAGCTCTGTGTCTTGGCAAAGCAAACGCTGTTAGACTGGGATTCTGATCCTGGTTATTGCTGAGCCAGTCCTGTGCTTTTATGAAATTACTGGTCTTGTTGTAAATTAGATTATTAGTAGCATGCGTAAAGAAATACGAAAGTTTCTTGTTTCCTGTATTCTTCAGAAATGCTTTCAGGATTATGCTAGAGGATGTGACTAGAAAGAAGAAAACTTCATTTGCCCTCACCTTTAAATTTAAGAAACAAGTCAAGTCAGTTGTGATTAGAGGTGCTGATGTTAATGTAGTCAATAGCAAGCATTATGTATTTTCACTACTATTTACATCCAGAACTTTTCTTAACTGCAAGAGCAAGTCTCCATGAATGATGGACTTGAGTCTAATGAGATCTGTGCAAGATTTTTATCAACTCCTAATTGATAATAAAAACACTGTGTGATGTGTTGTGGTCATGACTTGGGAGTTTTGTTGTTGGGGGTGTTTTGTTTTATTTTTAGTGGGTGGTTGGTTTGTGTTTTGTTGTGTGGGTTTTCAGGCATTTTGTTTTCTTCTTGTTGGGTTTTAAAGAAAATATGGCTGTTTGGAAAGCCCTGGGAAAATGTTAAAATACTTGTTGGGCTGTGGTAGGTTGTGGATTTGGGTGGGTTTTTGGTTGGGTGTGGTTTCTTTAGTTGCAAAGACAATAAAGCTGTACTAGTGTTCCAGTAATTCAGTTGTCGTCAAAATTACCTGCATCCTATAGAGTCTTCTCATTTCTTTTCAGTCACTTCTCTGGAACATGATTATTTTTTAAAAGGTACCTTTCACTGTGGTGTCAGAGGCTTCTTCTGTTGATTACTGGTATATTGTACAGGAGTCCTTTAAATTATGTGGAAGATGTCTTTGGTCTTTTCTTGTCTTTTATAGTGAGGATGAGAATTCAAGTAATTATCAGGAAGGCGTTGTAGTGTTGTTTGCTCTCTGAACATCTATGCTGGATCAGGTTCAACTTGAGCAGAGGGGGAAGACTGTTTTATGGGAATTATCGAGTGCAGTAATCTTTAATGAACAGTGAAACATTTCTTTCATGAAAGTATTGAAAAGTTTGTCTGTGTCTTGGTTTTTCCTGTGTAGTCTCAAGATGGCAGAACTATTTATGGAATGTGAAGAAGAGGAGCTAGAACCATGGCAAAAGAGAGTGAAAGAAGTGGAGGAAGATGATGATGATGATGAGCCAATCTTTGTTGGGGAGATCTCAAGCTCAAAGCCAGCTAGTACATGTAAGTTAACGTTTTCCATAATCTCAAGCCACATATTTCAAGGTGTAAAACTTTAAGCTTTCGTTGAAAATACAGACTTTTTGGCAGTACGGCTTAAGAAATCCTAATTCTTAAAGCTATTCTGTAGATTGCTGCCCTACTGAAAACTGAATTCTTAAAAAATTCTGTCCTAAAACTCAGGTTATGCAGAGCTCTGTCTACCTTTAATCTTAAGTCTCTGAAGTCAAGAGGACATTTGATTATTTTATCATTAACAATATGATTAAGAAACCATGCATGCAGTTGCTCTCAATATAGTTCATACTTAGTTACATACTTGGGAGTGTATCCCTGCTAAAGGAACCTGCATGAATTTAAGTCTTCCTATTACAGTCCCTCTTTATTTCTTCACCCCATTTTTCATGTGTTGGTGGACAACATTGACAAAATCAAGGTAACTGTCTTAAGTGTCCATAATAAAATCACAATCAGGAGAAGTGATTAATGTGAAAATATTAGCAGCCTCTCTGTTAAGGAGGAGATTTTTATTAATAAAGTCATTCATCCCCTGTAAAATAGAGGTTTTTTCATCAAGTTCTGTAGTTTTCTCCTAATGCAGGCAGTGCAGGGAGTGAGGTTAGGTGGTTGTGATGACAACAGATGTGTCAGGATTCCATGTTTGCCCTGTGCTTTGGCAGGTAAGTAAAGGAGAACATTATTTTTGCTACTTAAATTAATTTTAGTAATGAAACTTTTTGATTTCTGTATGTGGCCATCCATCTTGTTTTAAGAGGTTTGACCTAAGGTTTCTTTAGCTATACCATACACAAGACTTTGCTTGGTGAGGTTTACTGCATTTAGTTTCTGTCTCGTCTCAGCTGTGCTTGTATCCAAGATTTCCACAGTCATTTTCTGAAGGTGTATAGTTTGCATTAAGAATCTCAACACAGAATGTTAAACTAGGCTCTCTGTCACACTCTGCTCTATAGACTTTGAAGCTATTAACAGCTGTTCAGTCATTTTTATTTCATAATAATATCATCTTGCATCTGAACTCTATTTTACTTTGTTACTCACTGGGACAGTAGGTCTAGTGCTTCTTGCACTGGCTTTAAAGATGTGAAAAATTATGTTTTAAATATTAAAGAAATACTGAAGCTGATGTTGAAGTTCTCTAACTTGAAAAGAGTTCTTAAGGATTAATTTGGAAAAAAAAATAAATTTGAGTCTTTTGAAAATTTGAAGTGTTTTAAAAATACTGCCAGAAGTTTTCTGTAGTCACAAATTTTTAGAAGGACTGAAAAATACCCTCACTTTTTTTCTGGAAGGTCCAGAGACCTCTGCATTGCTGTGGGTAATTGGCAGTAGGTCATGGCGTAGAACAACCAATAGGCACTAGGCTTATGTTCTAACAACAAATATACCAAGTTTCACAGAAGTTGTCATAGCCTTGCGATTTTTTTTCTTTTTTTTAAATAGTTTAGGTGAAAGCTAAAATTTTGATATGATTCAGCAACTTCAATAACTTGGTTAAAAGGTAGAGACTTATAATGTATGCATCTTATTCTAGTTCTGTCCATAGTCGGTCCTGACACAAGTAAAATCACTTATGGTATAACTCTTTACTTTATCTCTTTTCCTTCCCTTTCCTCAACTTTTCTCTTTGTAATCTTCTACTTCACTATCAAAAACAGCTATGGAAGAATGACCTCAGTTCTTCTCTGGCTTGTAAGTAGTACTACCTGGCAGTAGTCAGGCTTCAGTTTGTTATTGATGGTAGGCAAGAGACAGTGAACTCAACTTGGCTTATCACTGTTGCTTGGTTTTTACCTGAGAAAGTTCCTGTCTGATTAGATGAAAAATTAGATGACAAATGGAGACTTTCATGTAGTTCTTAATTTTTCTGAAATGTGTATTTTTTACAATATATAGCAGTCTTTTTGAAAAACTTTTTCCTGACAACACAATTATATATATATTTTTTTCATACAGACTGGTGTAGAAAACTTGAAGGAAATAGTTAAAAAGACAACTTTGACCTGCTAGTGCAGTGTCGTGTACAATGAAGTGCTGCTTCTGATGTAATGGAGGATTAGTTTGACTGGGATGGAAAATAATTCACACTTTGTTCCCTTTACCATTTCCTGAAACTGCAAATTTTTCATGTTTTGTTTTTCATAATGGTACAAACTTGTAATTTGTTGCTACTTATTAAAATGTTCTTCATGTTAGCTTTCTTATATTTTCATAAAAGTTTTACCTAAACAGGACAAATAATGCTTGGATGGTGGAGAGGAAGGGGCACATCAAGACTATGATGAATCAGATGAGTCTTGTAAATCTAGTTTATAACTCTGGAATTCAAATGTGAGATATAGGTTTGTTAACAAACAAAAAAGTATGTGTTCAGCTAAATCCTGAATCAAGTTAATGCTTGTGGTTAGCGTTGTTTTGAAATGACAGTAGTACTCTAACAGAATGGAATTTTGTCATATCTTAAAAAATTCAAGCTGCTTTAGATCTGTTGGTTGCAGCCTCTTTTTTCTTACTATAATCTAAATGAAAGTGGCAGATTGAAAGCTGTGATCTTTGGATCTCTACTGCGATTTCATTTGTTTATCAGCCTGAGTAGTATACAGTAATGACCCATTGCTGGTGGGAACATCTATAGTATTGTTAAACATGACATGCAGATACTCAAATAGTAGAGATCCTGACATAATTTGACTCTGATTTGAGAAGGCACTTTAAACCTTGTTGGTCAGATACTAGAGGATTAGTCTAATTTCAAATGCATTTTTTCACATGTCAGAGCAAGAAACATGACAGGAACTCTAACAGAATTGAGAATCAGGTAGTAGAAAAATATTTTGATTTGATGAATGCTTTTTTCACATTCTGGAATGACCAGAAATTCTGGACTAAGACCTTAAAAATTGGAAAATATTGGTGGCATTATTTAGAGAGTAAACAACAAATCTAAGAAATTCCTTGTGTTTCTAATTATCTACAGCTCTCGTTATAGACTACCATGTACCATATATAAGAAAAGTCACTCCTCTTGTAATGCAATTTCAGCACAACTCCTTTGATTATTGGTCTGGTAATTTTTATTTTGCATATTCAAATGGAGATCACGAAGTCTGAAAACAGGTTTGGAAGTGCTGTATTTTCCTGTAATACAGAAGCAGATCGCGTAGCTACTACTTCAGACAAAATTCTTCCATTAGTTTGGAGCAGTTATGGTATTTGGGGAACTTATTATATATATGAGAAACAGAAATGAATAAATGCATTATAATCAGCAAAGCTAAATGTTTATGAAGTGTTTTGGTTTTTTTGTACTCTTATTTGTGTGTTAATTTATCTTCGTTTCTGAGGTGAACTAGCCTAAGGGGAGTAGAAGAACATATCTTAACTTGTACAAATGATGCTTTGTTTTGCCAGGTATTTATTTTAGAAAGAATATTCTAATTTATGAGTGGAATCCTAATTGGCTTAATTAGTGGATATAAATGCTACTTTTAATTTGAAAAGAAATTAAGCTATTAATTTAACTGCAATTAAGATAAATATAACTTTTGACAGATATATTGAACAGAGTCAACCTCAGCTCATCACGAAGGGGGATACAGAATGGTGCACCCAGTAGAGGTACTTTATTGTCATAATATGGTAATTAAAAAATAATCCACAACACTTATGAAACATCTTTATGTAATTTTGCAGTCAGATAACTTTGGAATCCTTTGCAACAGGTACAGTTACTACATTCAAGCCTGACAGTCACCATTATGCGACACCTGCCTCCAGCCCCAGTGCCATGCCTGTTTCATCAGTCTTTCAGTCTGTATCCAGATCTACAGCTAGCTCTGTAGCAGTTCAGCCATTGTCTGTACCAGTGAATGTTTCAGGAACTTCACAAACGCTGCAGAGACCAGTTGCTGGATGTTTATCAACACAGCAGATGCCTGGCTCAAGTTCTGGAATATCACAGCCCATTACCAGACCGGTAACACTTCCAGTGACAACACAACCAGTATCAAGAAATATCACGGTTCCTGTAGTGGCTCAACCTGTATCCAGGACAGTGACTACTGTAACAGCACAGCCTATAATACTCAATCAGGTGAATTTTTATTTCCTTAAACTGTAAAATATTCGGGTGCAATCACTTTTGAAAAAATTCAGGAACATGCTGATACGGTTCAGTACTTTGAAGATCTGAACTAGATTTTAGACCAGTATTCTATAAACTGTAGAGATTCTAGAACCAGAACCTTGCACTGATGAATTAAAATAAATATTTGAAAATTCTGATTTGCAAGACTCAAAGCTGATAGCTTTAGTAGCAGTGGAATTATATCCTATGAATTAAAATTTTAGGTACATTAGAAATTAGTACTGTTTACGTTATTTGTTTTATGTTGTGTGGAGAAATGAAGGAAGTTCTCATTCTCTAAATTTTGCGTATTTCTCTACTCAGAGATGGATCCTCCATACTGATAAATTATTTTCAGTTTTAAATAGCTTGCAGTTGGTGTTTAAAGTAACTCTGTGGTTTTCCCACTTGCTTTTTGCTTCTTAAGAGCATGCTGTAGTAGTAGTACCTTAGTTGTTCCTTTTTGGTTCACACAGCAGTTGTAGTGAAATGGTAGTATGGTAAGGAGGACTTAAGCAACCAAAAAGTTGTAGGGTCAGTAGATGAAACAATTTGACAATATAGCCCAAAAAAATTATGCACATAAATTATGCATCATAGATGTTCCTGGTTTCCCCAAGAACTTCAAAATGATAGCTTTAGAGAGACAAGATAGATGCTGCTTTTTTTGCCTTAGCTGTTGGACATTTATGAGAGAATGAAGATTAAAATTTCATATTCTCTTTGAGGTAAACTATGATGTGATATTTTCAAAAATGATAGTTTAAGCTGAAACTGTTTAGACTGTGCTGATAACATTAGTTACTACTGTCAGGTTAAAATTAACCTTGTCAGTAGGCACCATCTCCACTGTCTACGCAAATATTCATACCTGCAGTTGTCCCAGCTGTCAGTCTTTTGGTAGAAATCATGCAACCTGATGTATTCTGCATTTGCTGAACTGAGTGATCAATCTGAATAAACATAGTTAATAAGGCCATTTAAATGTGAGAATTCAATGTTGTTCTTAAGACTTGTGGCTAAATAATTACCTGAGAGTTGAATTTTAAGAAAAACAATGCGTTGTAATCATTGCCTATCAACTGGGTAGCTGAATCTCTGTCAGATTCCTTAGGAAAGAACTCATACTTTCCAATTTTGAGTCTCAGCAGTTGATTATTAGTTTGCAGAGAGGAATTGTGGACATGTCTAGTGAAGCAGGTTAGCTAAATCAGTCCGCACTGGATCGAAGAAGGCTTAAAATATTATAATCAGAAGTCCAGATACCAGTAGGATATCTAGGTTGCTTCTGGAGTCCTCTTCACTCTAGCTTTATAAAGCAAGACAGATTAATACAGAAAGGTCTGCTACTTCACATGATGTGTACGCATAGTTCAAGTCTGTGAATTCTATAAATGTTTACTTATGACATAGTATGCTTTATGAAATCCATCAAAGGAGTGTTAGGATGTCTTGGGGAATATTTACTGCAAAAGAAAGCATCTTCCTTTACTTCCTCTTCACATACATGCTCATGTGTTTGTTCTAATAAAGTTGCTAGCAGCTTCTACATTGTTTTTGTTAGGAAACCTTAAGAGTAAACAGACCTAGGAAAGCTGAACTTTTCCAAAAGGTAAGCTGGACATAACTCAAGACAGTAATTTCCTTTACAGATGCTATGCACACAGCACTTCTTTTTTTTTTTGAAGGCTCTGTCATTCACCAGTTTTGCTTTCAACAGGAATGTCACAGATGAGACATTTTAGTTAAGTTTTATAGTATTACTTTGCCAAAATCTGCAAGTTGTTTTTCTTTGCTGTCAGTGAAACACCCATTTGAAGAAGTTGCAGCCTGCAATATGACTTTCAAGTTAAACGGAATGGAAAAGGATCTCCAACCATGTACTAGTCAGTTTTGTCTATTCCAAGTTAGACTGACTAGAGAAAGTAAATGTATCTTATTCTGGGGTATCCAGTGTGAATATATTTTGTGGTCTCTTAAAACTTCTACTGTTGAAATTTATCATACGTTTCTATGGTTTCTTTATAGCGTTGACATTTTGATCTTGGCTTTCATGAGCTCTTACTTTGAAGTTTTTCTAAATGTAACATCCTGTTCTTTGGATGTTAAGAAACTTTTTCTGTGTGTAAGACATGCTGAAAGTGGAACTTCCATCTTTTCAATGTAATTTTTCAAGATTTAGAATTGTATTTCCAATTTCAACCTTATTGAGAGCAATTTGTTCTCTTGTGGTGTGGTGTTTTTTGGGTTTTTGTTGTTTTTTTTTTGTTGTTGTTGGTTTTGGTTTTGTGGTTTGTTTTGGTGGTGGTGGTGGTGGTGGGTTTGGTTGTTTTTTTTTTTTTGTTTTGTTTTGTTTTGTTTTTTTATTCCTGACACTTGATTATGTTAAACTTTTTTGGGTAAAGAGACCTGTTCGGTGTGTTGGGTTTTTTTTAGGACAATACAATAGATCAGCTTTTGGGGTAAAATTTGTGATTTCTAGTATTGCTCTTGCCACATGATGTAATTTGTTGGTTTTAGTGTTATATGTATACTATCCATATTTTGATTCATGTTCTTGGTTTGAATTGTCTTGATTCATGAGCTCCTTCGGTTGTAGGGATTGCCTTTTTTAATTTAGTCTTGATTTCCTGCGGGACTGCTGTTTTGTTCGATGATTTTCTGCATTGGGCTTTGTCACACTTTCATTTACACGTTTTCTGTTTCTTCCCAACTTGATTCTTCCTAAGTGGCAATGACTTCAAATGAGTTTTTCTGAGAAATGTTTGATGTTTGGATCTCCAGCTTCCAAATGTTGAGACTTAAATTTGAAATGAAAATATTGTGAAGATGACTGTGAGGCATGACTAGACACTATGTCAGGACCCCTTTTTAGTTGAACATCCTTCAGAGCACCCTTGCATTTTTAATATGGTACAATATTTTTTAATCTTGGGATGTTAAAGTTCTTCCTGTGGGAACTGATTGCTTTTGATCATCAACTGAGCTAAAACACACATTTCTGCAACTTAAAAACATGTAGGTATATAATTTACCTTTTGTCAATGTTTGGTAGCCCAATTTTATCATTTAAGTACATCTTTCCAATCCCAGGTTTAAAGCAAGTCAGTGATTCAAAAGTCTATGGTTTTTGTGTTCTTGTTACTGCACTTCCAGAAACTTTAGAGTTGAATTTGGCTTCAGTGATACTGTTTATTACAGTTCTAATTCCATCAGAATTGTTGTGATAGCATAGGGCTATCCTCTTCTTTAAAAATTTTTTTTTTTTTCTTAGTGGGAAGATTTTCTGCAATTCAGTGCTCAGAATGCTCTCCAGTGAGTCCCAGACAATTCTGTCCACACATTTCACCTAGGCACTTTCCTCAAACTGAGCATGATTCAGGTTCCAGTTAATTTTGGGAGAGCAAAGATCTGGTACCATGCATTGTAATTTCTCTGTGTGGATTTGGTTACCAATTACCATGCTGGTTTCCACAGTAAGGAAATCTGAGATGCACAATATGAACCCCATATTTTCACTAGTGCTTTAATCCACTGCTCTTAGTTTTCTATTTTTCTTCACTTGAGCCTAAGGAACTTAATTTATAAAGGTGCTGGGTTTTGCCTTTCTGCATGTGAAAGTGTCTGTACATGTTTGTTTGATTTTTTTTTATTATTTTTTTCTTTGATTTCAAAAAGGGTTTTTTTGCGTACTTCAAAAATTTTTATTAAAATGTTTTTGCTTTTTGATGCATGGGAAGATACTGGGGCTTTCTGTATGTAAAATGACAGAGCCACATTGCAGAAAAAGAATAATTATAAACAGAAAATAACATTTTGAAAATTGAGACTTTGAATTTACAGGATGTCTGGGGGTTTACTTTTTTACTTGCCAGATATGTTTAGTATATACTAGGGAGATGTACATATGCCATCAGAATAGCCATGTTACTCTGAAGAAAGTTAATGTTAGCGGTGTGTAAAAACAAACCACAGAGTAGTAAGAGAAGCAGAGGTGTGTGTAGCTGTTGTATTGGTCATATTTCAAATGTAGGTGGTCTTCATAGTCCTCTATACAAAGAGCCTACCACAAGCTTACCATCTGAGCATTAGGTGTTCTTGAAGTGGGATTTGCAGGCTAAACTGCTCTGCTTGAGATTTCACTGACTGGTCTGAAGCCATTGTGGCTACAGTAACACCCACTCTGTTATGACTGCAGCTCATCGAACTTACTCATAACAAATGGAGCAGAGAAATTTAGTAGCTGTTTCCACAACTACTCTTGAAAGTGTATGTTTCATTTGGCTAGATTAGATTAGGTCACTCACCAGAAGAATGAATGACCATTATCATTAAAGTCATGGTGGATCCTCATCTAAGAGATGTACAGCAAAAAGGAAGGATGGGGACGAGTATCTTCCTTTTTTGTTCAAATCTTTTCTGGTACTTGGGAGTCTTAAAATAGATTATCATAACAGTATGCGTACTTGTGCACTTCTTTAGACTTCTTTCCATCGAGTTTAGTCAATGTGGTGGTAATTAAAAATGTGGTAACTTCCACAAAGATATTTTCATATAAGTCGCACAATTGTGAATGTGAAACATTTTGTGAGATTGATCTTTACAGCAAGAAGTATTTTGGCCTTTGTGTCATGGATACATTGATGACAAAGGCTGTGTATGTGTATTGAGGGTTTTTCTTAAATTAGGAAAATGGAGCTACTTCTGTCAAATTTGGGTTTTGTTTCACAGTACAGCTTGATGAAATGTAACCAGGTGAATTATTTCAGAATAGAAAGATCATGTGCCAATATTTTGCTATATATATATCTTAATGTTAAAGTTAACCCTGACTCTCTTGTAAGGTTTCTCTTAACTCACTATTGCTGAATATATTTCATGTTTCAGATTGTTAGTGGAAGGATTTAAGATGTGGACAATATTACTGAATCTTGGAAAGTGTGTTTCTCCCACCTTATGCCCAACCTTGAGTATTTCTAATAAGAACTAAGTTCCATGTGTGTGTGTTCTCTTCATGTGTTACCTATTGAGTGATCAGTTATGGTGTTCAGTTTTAACAGTTTTCAGTATTGGAGCCAAGAAATGTGGACTATTTCATTTTTAGGTTATATGTAGTACTAAAGGGCAGATCTTTTAAACTGAAGGGTAAGAGGATAGTTATACTTAGAGATGCTCAAAACATGGTGCTGAGAAATATGAACTTCTAGGGTTTAAATATATTATTTCCAGAAGTCCTTACAAAATTACATAAAGAAATATAACCCTTTAGTGATATCGTGAATGAGTGCCATTCCCGGTCAGCATACTAGAGATACTTTTAATTTCATTCAAGCTTGATCACTTAGTACAATTTGATTGATTTAGTATTAGGTTGCTTTGAGAAGCTTGTGCTTGCTGCAAGTCTGTGCTGCTTTTGAGTTCTGTTTTCTGATTTTGTTTTTTGGTTTGGTTTGTTTTTTTATGCAGCTAGGTGTTACACAAGAGTAACAGGCAAATGCCTGAGTTGAAGTTGAAGGAAGAAAGTATTAGGGTTTTGTTTCTTGTTGTTTTTTTAAGTATAATTTGAAACAGCATTAGACTTCTGAACAAAAGCAGTTACAATTAGCAATTCAAACAGGTTTAGTAATATTTCATAAAATGGACTTTCCCAGGTCTTACAGTTGTATTTATTATTCTAATACACAGCTTTGAATAAATTAACAGTCACTGATGAGAGTTGCAAACTTGTTAAAATGTCAAAAGAAACTATTTGGGGGAGACTAATTAACTTGATTTACAGCTGAGTACTTACGAGTACTTTTAAGCAATCATATGTTTTTAAAATAAACCCTTTGAAGCCTGCAAGTAAAAAAAATGTTAAACCTCAAATTTCTTTTCCCTCTTGAAAATATCTTATTAGGATTATATTATGGATTCTCCACCAGCTGCACCAGATAATACATCTGGTATACTGTTTGGTGTGAGACAGAACTCGGGAGTTCCACAGTACCAGACTGGGCCAGCAGTGAATGTAACAGGTGGGTATGACTGTAGTAGTTGATAAGAGAAACAACCTCATGTCATTAAACTGCAGTGCATATCTTTGGGTTATAACTTTAAATAGGCTTTCTAGAACATAGTATAGCTACTTTTTTCTTCCCCCTGTACATAACACTGTATGTTTAATGAAATAAACTTTGGAGCCTTGTGTTGTCAGACTTTGCTTTTCAACAGTGCATTAGACTGACTGTAGTATCAACTGATGTCTTAAAATGCTTATTTAGATGAAAAAAATGACCAGATCAAATATTTCTTTCACCAATAAAGGCTCTTTTTTCAGTATATCCGGCACTCTCTGACTCCCATGCATAGGAATGACTGTTAGCAAGAGAAGGGCTGTGAACAGTACCAGAACATTGTGTGCTGCATATATTCCTTCTGATGATGATCTTGGTTTCTTGACTGCTATATTGTAGGAGTTGGAGTAGATGGGATCAGAAGGACTCTGTGAAAAGCAAGGGGACGCGAAAGAGTACATAGTCTGGCAACAAAAGTACTTTTTTATCAACCAGCTAAATTGTGTTTCAGCACAAAATACCTAACCTGCATAAAAACAAAAAAAGTGCCTTTTTTGTTTTTGTCACAGCAGTTGAAGTAGATTTGAAGCATGCAGTGTATTCAACCTTAAACAGGCTAGAACATGGGACTTCCCCTCCCTTCTGTGAAGGATTGTTCTGACCACAATACTGTCTTTCAGTCTTTAAGTTACAGATGACAATCACTTCTACTTCTTTAACTGGTTATGTCAGTGAATGGCCTAACTGGTCATACTAACAAGTGAGGTAGAACAGAGTGATTGCTGGTTTATTCTGCGTAATGTGATGATTTTGCATCTCTAAATTTAGGCACTCACTCAAGATACTTATCAATAAAGATTTGGTGGTGTATTTCCTTGCATGTGTCCCAATTCTTCTGTGATCTCATTATTTTCCTACTGGGTTAAATGACCTTTTATAAAGTAAGCAAAGGCTTTATTTCTTGCCAATGGCTCAGTATTCCAAGCCTTGCTCTCCAAAGAACAGGTATGAAAGTTTAATCTGTGAGTTTGTGCTTTGGTGGTTTTGTTTTGTTTGGTTGGGTGTTTGTTTTGTTTTGTTTGTGTTTTTTTAAACTTGGGAGACTTGTTGCAGATTTAAAAATTACATGTAAAAATTACATGAAAAATTAAACATTTAAAAACCATCCAGGATTGTAATTCAAAGCATCTTAAATATACAGCATTTAGTTGTTTATTTCTGTAAGATGGCAATAGGATTTAGAAATTAAAAGAAAAGGTTTATAATTGTGGGCTGAAACACTGGTATCTTTGACACAGAAGGCAAATACAAGATAATTCCCAACAAGGAAGTGTCTGCATCTTTTGTGTCTTGGCTTGCATGGTGAGGTCATGTAACATACTTATGTTTATGTTGTTAGTATGTGCCAATATATATGTGCCTGTGGTGGTGCTATGCTTCCTCTAACTTGAGCAGCACTGTGGGCACAAGACATCATGGTGTATGGCATTTTAAAGCAGAATCCTTTTGGGAGCTGCCCTGTGATACTCAGCAGGACAATTTACCTTCTGTACATGGATCATTAAAGACATCTTTTAGCTCAATATGACATAAATATTTATTTCTGAGGTCCAAACTATAAGCTGCTAACTAGCCAGCTATTTTCTTAGGTTGCTAAATATGTGGTGATGTTAAGATAAACAGCACTGGTAACTTACCTGCAGGTTTCATGGGCAATGGGGATGTATATTAAACTGTAGTTTGCTTTCTGAGACTGTTCTGAGATCATTCTTCCACAAGCTTTACCTACCTGTAGGAAACAGAAAATGCCATAATCAATAGAAAACTGTTTTGTGGTATTTAGGACCTGACTGGTCCTATATGTGCATTCATAGCACTAGATTAATAGAGATGTTGGTGAGGGACAATGCACTAGAGATATGACACTTATGTCCCTATTGTGTTAATTCGATGTAATTAATCTGATCTAATGTTAGCACAGTACATGTGTGCTTTTATTTTAGGTTACCATTTCTAAGGTCTTTTGCCAGCATTCATTAGATCAGGCCCAGCCAGCACAGATGTACATAAGTGTTACTTTACAGCACTACTGTAAAAATCTTTATGATTAGGAACCTCCCCGCAAGGTGACGCTGCACCCAGTATACTTTGCTCCTTCTCACAATTGTTGTAGGTATTCTATACTAGAACACTGTATGTATGAGTATAGCCAACTGTTTAGTAATAGCTACAAAATATTTACAGAAGTATTCACTAAGAGCAGAAAGTGAAAGTAGTAGACTGAAAACCAGACAGGAATTGTTTGGCTGTTGCTTTGATCTCTTGAGTGCCTGGAGTCCCTGATAATTTCAGCTGTGTGGTCTGCATGGTAGAGGATTGAACAAACTAGTCTGGAACTGAGGTGATTCATGGGTTCATGCACCAGATTAGAGGCACTGTGATGAAAAGAGGAATCCATGTTATTAATACCAACTAGATATTAAATAATACTTGGAATTGGTTGGATTTTTTTTTCAAAATAAGTTTAAAATTTGTTTTGAATTCTGCAGTTTGTTTATTAAAATAGAAATCTGTGTATATTCATAGTAGTATTATCATTCTTCTGAAAGATAGAATTTACTAGATCAGATATAAACTGAGTTAAGAATGCTCATCTTTAGAAATACATAAAATAGTCTTCAGATATTGCCATATGTCAAGCTCTTTTAATTGAAATTACCAATTTTGCTAACATATAAAGATAGTCCTTTTTTCCGAATCAGTTTTTCTACAATATAAGAATCTTCATGAAAGTATGATGTCTTAAAATCAGTCAGACCTTAAGTAAATTTAAAAAATAGCTAGTAATATATAGTGAATGATCTGTTTATTTTGTGAATGTGTTAATTTCCTTAAGCAAACAGTGCATAGATTAAGCCCTTTCAGCTTAATATATTCATTTATGTCAGAAAGAAGGAAAGGTGTATTACAAAAGACAACATTAGGATGATGAAAAACACATAAACAAGTGACTTACATTTTCCTGTATGTGAGGCATAGTGTAGTAAATTCTCCCAAGATGTTCCAGTATCAGCATTCCCTCCCAGGAGTCTCTGCCTCTGTGGATTGAATGGGGAGGCTGTGTTGATAGTTACCACTGAGTAAACACAACTTGGGGATGGGAGGGGGTTGGTTTGTTTCATCTCAGAAGATGTTTGAATAATTTTCTGTGACACAAGTTATCTCTGGTTTTTGAGAAGACTTTTAAAGATAATTGGAAGAGGAATATACAAGAATGTCCTTAGTTCAGGTCATTGTGTGTGGTCCTTGCCATAGTTTATGATAGCCTTAAGGCTGTTTACAGTCTGCGACTGATAAATTTACAAGGCCTATGCTGTCACTTCAGGTTTCTTGATCTGTAGCTGTGCTCCTCTCAGGTTTACTTGAGGACTGATGTCTGTATTGAGATTGCAACATCAAGGGTAATCTTATAGTGACAGAGACAGGGGCTTTAGGACAAGATGGAGCCAAGTATTGATGGGTGTGTTAATCAGGTGCCAAACTGTTGAATTTCCAAGTTACTTTGTTAGTTATTTTCTTTTTTTTATTATTTTCCTAAAGAAATACTGCAAATGATAAGGGAATCAAATATTCTTTCAGAAGAGAGCAAATAGGTGTGTTATGATTGGTCATTAGAAGTTACACCACTGTTTTAATTTTGCATAGAAACTGAAGTCTCGGATGTTTTACAGAGTTAAGTATCAAAGTAAACTGGCATTAATAGGACCAGGGGAAAAAAAGGAGAGATTTTCCATCAGAATGGCAGAGGTTGTTCCAAGTGGTGAGCATTTCAGAAACCAGCTGCTTAAATTAATTTATTACTGTGAACTCACCTGGTCTCAGATTAATGTGGGTCAAGATGTGAAAAGTAGCCACATAAATTCAGGTGGTCATAGTATGATTTACTGGGTTTCAGGGATGAGTCTATCTTTGCATTTACCTTTTCTTTCTCCACTGGCCTTAGAAGATTCAGTCTAAGTTGGATACTATTTTCTTACCTTGCAGATGGCTTATTATTTTAGGGATGCCTTAACTACTTAGGGATGTCTTAACCACTTTATGTAGACCTGTCCATCCTTTAAAGTACAGACTTCACTAATGTGTTCATAATATATTATGAAAAAAAAAAAACAAACAAAACCAACAACTGAGGTTCTTCAATTTAAACCATCATAGGTCTGAATGTTTTTGTATCTAAGCGTCCTGCTACTTCTGAAGCCAACAGTGTAACTCCAAAAAAGGCCAAGCCTAATGAGGTTGGTGCTGGAAGCAATTCAGGTATTTCATCTACAGTTAACTCTACATTAGTAACACCATCACAAAATGTATCTTCAAAAGGTAGGGTAGATTAAATGGTCTAGCTGTCAATCCATGTGTCTGTTTCATGGAGAAAGCTAGCACTCTTGTAATGTTGATTGGTATTATCAATGCTATTAAGGCACTGTAAACAAGTAAGTGTTGTTAGGACTTAAAATAAGAAAAACCTTTCTATGCAAGGTTTGAAATACCTTTGCAAATGAATATATCCTAAGCTATTACCTATTCAAATTTTAGACCTCTATTGTTTAGTAGGTATGTTTGAATTCTATAAAGCAATGTTGTTATTTAGTGGCTGTGAAAACAGATTATTAAAATAAATGCCCCTTACCTCATGTTCTTAGTTTATTGAAACTGTAGAAAACAACTAAACAGAAAATCAAGATTGCAAGAATTCTGTGACTGGTAATTTATCAGTTAATTATGATTAGATAAACTAATCTCCATCCTTGGAGATAGTCAGAAGTTGACTGGACATGGCTCTGAACATCCTGATAAGGTTAGACTTGCTTTGAGTGGGAGGTTGGACAAAAAAATACATCCACAGGTCAAACCTAAATTATTCTGTGATTCTGTACGTTTTCTGTACAGAGTGTGTTTTGCAGTTCCCCCCTTTCTTTTTCAGCTGTGTTATTGATACTGTTTAAAATAGTAGTAGGAAGAGAGGAGGGGGATTTAAGGTTCAAAGAGAGGATGTTCTTTTAACGAGCTTTCCTTCCCTACAAGGAGAGGAGTATTCTGACTGTTTCAGCATATTAGTATCAATAATTAGGTGCATTTTCCTCCTGAGCCAAAAGGTGCTTTCCAGCTGATTGTAATAGATGAAGATTCTTGACTCTTCCAAACATATGTTCTTTACTATTATGTTAAAATGTGGAACTAGATTCCGTTGTTTGAAATAATTTCATATCTGGATTTTTTGCATGTCTTGTTTGCAGCTGGTTTGCTGTCAGACTCTTCCCAAGTAACCATAAGGAAGTGGTTATAACATGGAATATGGCAGCAAAGTTTTTTTCTCCACCCTGTGTTGCGTAGAACAGATATTGTGCTGCAGCCTGTAATACACAAAAGATAACTGGAGGTTCTTACTAAATGCATTAGTGAAAGTAGATCATATTCACTGAGAACCTTATTTTTGAGAGTTAGTTTTTAACCCAAATAACCCCATGTTAGCAGTGTCTAATGTGTTGCAGAATCCAACATGAGATTTTGCTTAAGAATCTAGGTCTTTTCCAACTAATCTTGGAATTTAGCTGTGATGTGTCAAAATGTTTTATAAACTATAATAGTAAAGACTTGCAGCACTGTTTTGTAACACATCTCTTGCATGGCCATCCACTCCTGTGAAGGACTTTCTGCTTAATTATGACCCTTAATACTGTTATCTTCAAGGAAAAATACTGATTGATCCACGTCTACTTCATGGACTATGCAAGACTATTTTTATGAAAAGATCTATAATGCTGTTGCATGGTCATCTCTTAACTCCTCCACTTACTCATTCCCTTGTTACAAGGTGGATGTATTTGTGTGTTAATATTATGGTTTTTTCATAGCCTTGGCAGGGTACACTTGACTCTACAGTTGAGAAGTTAGTTAAAACTCTTCCTGCATTTGATATCTTCTTCTAAACTACTTATTCAGCATGGAGTCCTCCAAATCTGTGAATGACTTGAGAATGCAAGAGAACTTCATCTGGAAAAGTAGTCCTTGCTCTGATGTGTTCTTGCAGTTCAGAGAAAACTGGAAGCCTGAGTTTATTCATTAGAGTTTAGGCTAATGCCATGCTTTTTTTGGTATTGTTTTTGCTCAGAAGGTATTAATCATTTTGTGTTGATCAGACAAATATTATTTTTTTCATGGGAGTAATTATTTAGAGGATTTATTCTCTGTGTTCTCCAAAGACACCTTTGCTCAATAGGAATGATGCATCTGAATAGGCCTAGGTTCCAGCAATTGTCCAGAGAGAGATAATCTCATTGAGAACCAGGTGATGAAATTCATTCCAGAACCCAGTTATGTGAACCTTATTGTGATCCTGATCAGGTCATGGCATAAAAGAAGTTTTACATGGTCATTTAAGAATGGAAGTTCTTTCAACAGAAACTTCAAAAATCCAACCTATCCAGAGGGTGGAGGGGGGTGGTGCACAGAATGAATGCTTTATCTGTCATGCTACCTTCTCCTCCTGTTTTTTCCTTATTTATTGCTAAGATTTTGTGAAAGTTGTTTATAGGCTTGTATCAAATAGAACAAACAGTTTGGAAAAAGAGAAGGGTAGTTAAAAGATGGTTGTAAAACCTTGTTTGTGGTTACTACAGATACATCACTTATGGTTTTCATTTGAAATAGCATTTTTTGCTAGAATGATAAATAATATAAATCAAGTATTCCGCTTGTAAAGATGAATTTTAACATATTCAATTTTACAGGTACAAATGCTGCATCAAGCACGATTAAAAATGGAGGACCTTTTCCACGAGCTTGTCCGAAGTGCAATATTCATTTCAATCTTATGGATCCTCTAAAAAATCATATGAAGGTAAAATATTTTGGGACTGGCAAACATTATAACAAACTTAGGCGGGCTTCTGTTTGGTTATGAGGGAGTGCTGTATTTTGGTCTGAAGATATTCTGGCTTCTGGGTATAATCAACCAGAGCCCAAGTGCTCAATATCTTGCAGGCATGGAGAGGAAGAATGGAGTAGGGGAGTTGTAAATCTTGCTGCTTTTTGCCTTGTTTTTCCAATGAATGGAGGCATATTTGCTGTCTCTGTATGATTTCTCTCTGCCACAGCTGTGACTTCTTCAACCATTGGCCAGATTCAGGTGAATTTGATGAAGGTAAGTGTGTATGTTAGTAGGCAGACAGGTTACCCACATCTGTGTTAGGTCACCACCAAGACAAGGGTGACAGTGTAAACTTACCTTTTTATCTTGATCTGTCACTTGGTAGGTAAAAAGGTTGTTACGCGGAGAGGAAGAACTTTAATCTGTAGATCATACTTGAATGGTGTGAGAAACAAAGCTTTCAGAAATTAAGCATCACTTAGTCTGCTGATAAAACTACTTGTTTCTGGAAAGTTTCCTGGGAAAATATTATTATAATACAAGGGTTCATGCCATTCTCAGGCATATGTATTCCATTTCAAGGGTGAGAGAAGTGGCTTTGCACTCTATATACAATGTGAACAACCCATGCAAAAAGGAGTAGAAACTACTGTGTAGTAGAAATCTTTGAGGGTCTGAGTTACTGTTAACAGAGGTCATTCTGATTTACTGTCCTCTTCAGCTGCAAAACACAATTGAGAAACATGCATAATAGTTGGGAAAATACCCAAGGGATTTATATTTCTCTAATTATTATTTGTGTATAGTTGTCATCAGTGCAGTTGGATAAGAGAAACTCATACCTTTGTCTCTCTCTTCATCTCCCCCTTTCCATCCAGTATTGTTGTCCGGATATGGTAAATGACTTTTTCTTGGAAATGGCCAAAACAGACTGTTCAAGCACCACAGGCAAGGCTGCTGAATCTGAGAAAGGAAAATTGATTATGTTAGTTAATGACTTTTATTATGGGAAACATGAAGGTGATACCCAGCAGGTACAACAAGAACAGAAGACTCATACAACATTTAAGTGCTTCAGTTGTCTGAAAGTTCTTAAAAATAACATAAGGTATTTGAACACACTTTCTTAATTGCTTCATAATTGCCACCATAGCTCTTAGTCTCATGCACTAAATATATGTAATTCAGGAGTATAATTTTTTTCTTACTGGAAACTGATAATATTGGGTGACTGAGCAGAAATGTAATTATTTTTAATTATGCGTATATGGCCATAATTTAAATGTTAGATTACAAATTTTAATGGTGTTTGGCATAAACAGTAGAGTTTTAATGAGAGCAGTTGTAGGACTTTGGGGTTAGAAAGGGCAACATAAAGTACTTTACAATTTGCCATCTGGATTAATGGGATATGAGTAGATGCATATGTTAATTCCCATTAGGGATACACAGTGACTCATAATTGTTGGTTTACTTATGTAACATCTGTTATTTTGGTGGAATAATTTTAATTCCACATACTGCAAAAAAACTTCAGTAAGCTGTTTTACTAGGCAGACAAGTACGTGGTGTTGTTCCTTTGGAACTTAAGGTCATTGAACTTTTTTACATGCATTCTTCAAGAGAACCTGAAGTAGCAGAATGTAAAACTGAAAAATGGACTACTGCTTCAAAGGGCACAGGCTGCAAGTTAAAATGAACAGGTTTATGCTAAAATTAGACTCATTTTATTGAAGAAAAAAAGTTTAATGTAATTCCAAACATCACATTTGCTGTTAATCATAAGTGTAAATAACAAGTAAGAGTGCTGGTAATTTATTTTAAGCAGCTCGAAAACTTTTTATGTTGTTAGACTTTACTCTCATGACTTATGGTTCATGTTAATTATGGCATACCTTCCCTTGCAATGTATCTCTTTAAGAGCAATAAACAATGCTTTATCTAAGTTTTTTCTTCTGGTTTTATACACATAATACTTTTCAGATAAGCATGTCTTGCAGTATCGTGAAAAGTAGTCCACAGAAAGAATACTTTATTAAGATACTGAGTTCATGTGAAAAAATAGATTTCAAGCGCTATTTTCTACTCAGCATTGTATTTTAAGCTATTGATGTTATAGTGTCTGTGTTCCCCAGCAAGTGATTCAAAATGATTCAATTATTTTTCTTTTAATTTCTCTAAAGCCAACTTTCAATCATACTAATTTTTTCTATAATTTTTGAACTAAATACCATAGTTCTGTAACTTTAGAATTTTTATTAAGGTGGTTTTTTTACACCTTTAACCATGTATTAGTGGACAAAATAAATACATAATACCTCTCTACTTCTACTGAAAGTTTTCTAGATTTTAATTAGGAAAAGCAAGAAGTGATTCACCAGAGTAGTCCCCTGCTTCCATTAGATGTATGGTTAAACTAGTGTCAATTCCTTTCTTCCGCTTAGGTAACTGGCTTTCTTCAGTTAGCTTTTTTCTTCTTTTTTTTTTTCCCCTTTTTTTTTTTTTAAGCAACTGCATGATACTAGAGGTGTGAGCCTAAGAGATTCTTCTCCATGCTCATTTGGTTTTTTTCAATTCCAAGGTCACCACTTTTGAGAGCTACATTTCTCTTGTGAGTGTGACCTATATTTAGTAGTTCCTCTGGCTGTACTGAAATGAAGCACATTCAAAATAGAGCAGTTTTTTAAGTTTAACAATGGTTGATTGTGCAGCTAACCTCTTCTACTGCTCCACCAGTAACTGCGACCTGCTAATGTCATGGGCACTAAGACTTCTCAGTCACAATAGATTGCTACTATAGATGTGTGACATATTAAACAGGAAAAAGTGATAGCTTGAAGTAGTAACATACCACTAAGTTACTTATATTCTTTTGATTGTCAGCTGCACAGTGACATTCTTTGATAACTGTCCTTCATAATTCAACATCAGTCCTAAATGCTTTATACAAAGAAAGATTCTGGAACCCTAATAGATGTGAAGATGAAGCTATAATATCTGAATTGCAGATATGGTCCTTGCCACTTAATAGTTTTCATCAGAGCTGAAGTTATACTTGTTTCAGAATGTGGCTTTGAGACTTTGGTAGTGGTGAAGTGTGAACCACTGACATTTTTTTGTTGCTTTCAGCAATTTCTCTTTATTTCGAGTCAAGCTTTGTGTAAGCAAACATGGAAAAATACAGTAGATTGCTTAGTCTTAGAACATGTTTCACATGTGTTGCATGTTCCATATAATAGTCCAGTTTTCTTTTTAAGATTTGAAAGATGATTTTTGGCATAGTCACCTTGCTTACCTTTGTTCCTTTTTTTTGTTTGTTTTCTTTTTAAAGAACACTTACTCCTTATATTTTTAAATTTGTATGTCCTTGCAGAGTAAAGTTTCTAAAGAATCCTGTACATCTTGCACATGAAATATCTTCCATATTGAAAGTTAATATGTAAGCTTTTTTGCACCTGTTTGCTGTCATTTAAAGGTTTATGAACCACATGAAACATCACTTGGAGCTTGAGAAGCAGAGCAGTGAAAGTTGGGAAAGTCACACCACCTGCCAGCACTGTTACCGTCAGTTTCCCACCCCATTCCAGCTGCAGTGCCACATAGAAAGTACACACACGCCTTATGAGTCATCTAGTAAGTTGGATTGTATTATACTGAATCTTTTTGTGACCTAAAATTTTTAAGATATTTTCTGACTTTTACTTTACTGTTATGTAACTTCAGAATAAAGCTATTGTACTTTAAAAGCAATAATCTTGAGATTTAACACAGGAGGTGAGCACTCATTTATGTTAGAGCAGTGGTGGTGCGGGGGTAGGGATTGTTTTTTAATGGAAAGTTCAACTGCAAGTATTCATGTTGTTTAAGGGTTTTGCACTTCTGGCTTCCTGAAATTGTGCAGGGAATTTCTTCTGAAGAGTGGAATTATCATTAGATTGTTTTACCTTTAGAGATATATGTAGTTTGCATATACATACATATTGTAATCTATCTGGTTAATGACCCTAAATTTTTTACTTTTTTTCTTGTTTTTCACTTTTTCTAGCAATTTGTAAAATCTGTGAATTATCCTTTGAAACAGAGCAAGTTCTTTTGCAACATATGAAGGACAATCATAAGCCAGGTGAAATGCCGTATGTTTGCCAGGTATCTCAGAGTGACTGTTTTTTATTTAGATTGCACCAGCCCCCTGTCTTTAACAGAAATAAACGTTTAACAAGAAAGTCAACCTTCTTGTTTTAGGTATGCAACTACAGATCCTCTGCTTTTTCAGATGTAGAAACACATTTTAGAACAGTTCATGAAAATACAAAACATTTACTGTGCCCGTTTTGCCTCAAAGTAATAAAAATTGGAGCACCATATATGCATCATTACATGAGGCATCAGGTAAGCAGATATTTCCAACCCTTCATGCTAGAAAAATGCTAAATATATGTAATGTATCTCTCTGAGGGGGGGGAAGTGTAACTGTTTTGTATGGTTGTTACTGGATAAGAATAGTTAATAAAATATGGCAGAACAATTATGACTGCTGCTTTTGAAAAGTCTTTAAGGGAATTGTTAGACTTCATCATGTTGTTGTGTTACAGCAACTTCCCACTTAAGATATTCTTTCAAGCATATTTAGATATATTTTTTTAAGTTGTAGTGATGTGTTCTTTTTTTCTGGAGATCACTAGCAAACATTTCACTAGTTCAAGCAGAGAAAAAGATTGTCTGGTAACACAATTCCTCCTCCTCTTAGTAATGATACTGCCTTGCATTTTCAAGTGTTTAAATACTTTCCTTAATTGCTGCAGAGCATCTTGATTTTTTACAATATTGGGATTTTGTCTGGTTGATGTTTTAGAAACTAGATGACAATTGGTTGAGACAAGGTAGGGTTGGAGTTCTGTTTATTTTGACGTACATGCTTACTATAGATTCTCTTCCATTTTTAAAAGAAAAAAGGAATATACCGTTGCACCAAGTGCAGACTGCAATTTTTGACATGCAAAGAAAAAATGGATCACAAGACTCAGCATCACCGAACATTTAGGAAACCCAAACAGTTAGAAGGATTGCCTCCTGGAACAAAGGTAAGTGTTCATACAGAGAATTAGAGGGGACAAAGGCAAACAAGTATTGGTAGAGAAAGGGTTGGAATAGAAGTGCTGCTTTTCTGATTTTTTTCCAAAGAAAAGATTAATTTTATTTTTTAACCTCTAATTTTGAAACACTAAGAAGATACTCCTGTTGCAGAATTGACAGACACAGGTTATGGTTTCTTCCTGGTCATCTGTGGTGTTGATTTCTGTCCCATTCTTCCATAGATGTGTATGCCAGCAGTCCTGACAGTGCTGCTGCTTTCTTGAGCTGTAGGTTAATTTGCCACCTCTCATTTACTCTTTCTTGTGGTAGGGAAAAAGGAAACAGTCTGGATGTTGGTGTGAGTGGTCTGCATAATTTCTTATGAAAGATTTTTGAACTGTGGAAGACGATATTGAGAGAGACCTACTTCTCCACAGACAATATATGCTTAAAACAGAGTGCACCAGTTCTTTTTTAGCTCCAGCATTTGAAGGGGGGAAAAAAACTCCACAATTCCTGTGGAGTGTTTTTTGTGAAGTAAATTTGGGTCCCCTTAGAACACTTAGGCTATCTTTAAATCCTTCTTTCATTTCTTGAGGAGGAACCACTTAGACTACGATTTTCCTGTACTTTTCAGAACTTTTTACCTACAGTTTTTTTTTAATAGAGTGTGAAGATATATGTCCTTTTAGTTGAAAGGAAGAAGAAAATTAATATTTTTATCAGTCTTCACATTTCATTTATTAGTTGTAGAATCAGGAGGGGAGAATAACTGAAGTGGATGCTTGGTTGTGTTTCTTGTCAGGATATAAAGCACTGATTCTCTGAGGCTATGTCTCATTTTTCTAAAGATGTCAGCATCTTCATGATCTAATACAACCTTAGATTAAGTAAAAATTTTGGTGGTGTTGGGTCTTGACAGGATGTGAATGAGACCAAAGAGCTTGGAACTGGGTATAAGAGTATGAACTATGGCTATGGGCAAAAGGTATAATTGGGAGTCATGCCACAAGTGAAAACCAGAGAACCAGATTTCAGGACAAGACAAGGCTGAGCAGTTATGCCAGAGGTCAGAAACCAGAACTAGTCCTTGGGGGCCTAGGATGAGCAGCAAAAATATCTGAAGGAAGTAGATTGGTTAATCATAAGGCAACAAGACTGGCTTTTGTTAAATCCAGGCACTTACGGATTGTTTGATATTCTTTGTAGTAGGGCTGATTGGCCTCACCCTTCTGTTTCTTTTCCACAGCTGGCTGTCTGTTTGTTTGTTTGTTTAAAACAGGATGTAGGTAGTTGCAAGTCTGAAGAGAGCAGTGTGTTTTGTCATGACTGACAAAATACCTTTTAAAGCATCCAATGCACTATTGAAGTTAAGGTTATTCTAGTTAACAATATTTCATATTTTTCAAAGCAGACTTTAATGAAGAATGGTTTTTATGCTACGATTTTTGTCCTGAAGTGGATTAAACTGAGACAAATAGAAATAGGAACGTAGAAAGTTTAAGTACCAATAGAAGTATTTTTGAATTTCATACTTGTAGGTGACTATTCGAGCATCTGTTGGATCTCTTCAATCAGGATCATCAGCTACATCTTCTGTTAGTACAAGCTCTTCCACGTTTCAGTTGTCACCTAAAGCTAAAAATACAACCACTAAAAATCATAACAAACCTAATACAAATAGGTCAAAAGCAAAATCAAAACCAGCTACGTCAAGGAAGCAAAATGCATGGACTAACAGCAAAAAAAAAAAGGAAGTTACAAATACAGCATTGCATAACCTAAGGTAAATATTAGCATTAAGAATACCTTGCATATACTTGAAAGTTGAAATAACTGATTATTTATGTTCAGATAACTTTTGATACTGCAGTGCAGAAGATTTGACACTTCAGCTTAATGGAAAAAGCCGTCACTTAAACTTTCCATATACCAGCACTGTGGTTATAATTCTGAATCTTCATTGACCAATTTTCTTCATGGTAAATTAATTTATGATGAAAGAACAGACGTTCTGGAAGCTTTTCTGTTCTAAATTTAAGTGTTTTCTCTACATGGAGGCACAGACTCTTGAAATACTGACACGTTAGGCAGATTTATTTTTTGTAAGTGACCTGTGCAGGGGAATATATCTGTGTGGGTGTTCTTTGCATGTTTACTTATACAGGGAAGAGTATTTTTCTTCCTCAGGTTTGCTGGGTTTTCTTTGATTGGTTTTGTTTGGTGGTTTTTTTTTTCAATATTTTTAAGGGTTTTATTTGAACACATGATTTTAAAAAGTTTATTTGTCCTAGGTGATATCTTAACTCAGGGAGCTACCAAAAAAGAAAATAGAAAAAAAATCGAGCAAATAAAATCTCTTGGTATAATTCTGTCCTCATGTTTACAATTCACTGTGTTTTGCTATCCTTATAGTAATAATTGAATGAGTGTTTTATAGACCAGAATGTAGTTTAATTGGCTAAGATGAATTATCAGTTTTCTTTGTCCAAGGTTGTAGATGTCCTCCTTCCACCAAGGTGCTAACACTTGCAGTGTGTAACTCTCTGAAGCATACAAAAATATGCAGCAAAACTGGGGAAAAGCAGGATTACATTCCTGCTTTGTAGATATTTCAAAGCTTGTGGAGATGCCAGAGGTGACAGGAAAACCAAAAACTTTTTCTGTGCTTTGTGGTAGATGAAGCATTTCTCTGAAATCTTCCAGTGCATAGAGACAACAGCAGCAGCTGAAGTTGGAGGTGGTTCTTTGTTGCAGTATCTTGTTTCCGGGCATGGCCAGTAACATGCTTATGTCAACTTTCACTTTATTATTAAGGTCATAATGACAGTATAAAACTTTCTTAATGTGTGCTAATATTTAATAAGTATTTACCTGGTACATTTAAAAATTCCTTATTATTTCCCTAATGTAGACAAGCCTGCTACTGACTTAAAGTAAAAAGTTTGCAATAGTTACCTTGTTTTCAAGTGTCAATACTAACTTTTTCATATTACTGCTAGGTATCGTTTGGGAGCTCACAAATGCATTGAGTGTTACTCGGAAATAAAAGATTTTGCAAGCCATTTCCCTGCATATGTCCACTGTAGCTTATGCAGATATAACACTAGCTGTAGCAAAGCCTACGTGAATCATATGATGAGGTAAGAAATCTTTGAGGCTTTCATTGGGTTATTGAGTACCTCTTAAATTAATAGGAGGTGTATTAAGTGTTTTTATTAGTTGAATTTTGAACTATGTTGTAAGACCATCAGTTAAATATGTGAGGTTGGGCTCTTACTTCCTAATGTTCTTGTTTTGCCTTAAAAACCTGGTGTTTCCGGTAGTGTACTGTCCTTGTTTCAGAGTTGCTTTGGGAGCTTCCATAACTATTTCAGCCAGACTTAACAAATAATGACCAATTACTGCGTGTTCTCTGAGTTTTGAGATTGAATAACTCATCTGATTTTACAGGTGCTGAATGCATACAGCCACTGCTATTGCTAATGAAATCTGTGCTCAGAGTACAATGTAAAGGAATGTCTCAAATAGCATACTCAAGTAGATAGTTTTTCTTATACTGCTGCTGGTGATCTATAAAAATAACATCTCAACTTTGACCACTGGCAGCACCTATCATTACATTTTTAGTAAGTGTGAGGAGGGAGGGTGTTTTTGCAGTAGCAGCCCCTGTACTCAGCAGCTTGTATTTTCTTTCCTATGGGAGTACAGTGTTGGCACACAATTAACCTGCATATGAGAGAACCACATTTTCAGACAGCCTCATGTGTAACTACCTCTTCAGGAAACATGAGTTCATCAAAGCTTCACTTCTTCTGTGGAGCACTGTATAGCCTACAGACATGGTGCTTCAAGAGCTAAACTACTGATGGAAGCATTGTAACTATGTTCTTTCAGGCCTGTGCTGGTTAAGTTAAGCCCTTCTCCCAAAGTTGTTACAAGAGAGCCAATGTTTTAAATTAGAGCTTAGTTTCACAAGCCTGAAAGCTTTCAGCAATTTAATATCTTAGACTAACGTAGGTCAGTAATTGAGCCTTCTATTTTCATGCTTTGTCATAAGCAACTTGCAGTACCATGTACAGCATAAGAGATATGTAATGTACTCAAGAAAAGGGGACTAAGTGGTAATGTTTTGTAATATTTAGTTTTCACAGTGCTCGCCCCAGTAAAAGATTTTGGATCTATAAGAAGCATTCAGAAGAGCTACGGTAATTAAGCTTTTTTCCATTACAGATCATTATATTTTAGGGTTTCTGATAGTGAGCTGATTAGTTAAATGAGATAAGAGCCTCTTGAATTTCTAGGCTTCCAAGAGTAGGAAAATGAAAACATTAGTTCTTCCACTAGCAGTGTTCTATTCAGTGACAAGTATTTGTTACTAGTCCACATTTAACTTCTTTCTGAACTCTGAGCAGTTGTAAAAAATATTTCTATTTCTTTATTTTCCAATTATGCATAATGTGCAGAATGGGGAGAGGATAGAAAAAACACCAAAACTGATAAACTTATGCTTTACAGATAAATTTCTGTCCAAAGTGGTGTTCTCTGTACTACATCCAGTATGGAGATGCCCTAGTCATTGATAGGGATTTCCAGGTGCTAGTTGCAGTGTAAAAGGAAGAATGTTTTTGTGAGCCATCTCCTCTAAAATTGCAGGAAATTTTCTTTTAAATAGTCTGTCCAGTTGCTGTCAATTAAGAGAACTGTTTTCTTAGTCTTGTTGTATTTATACTTCCTTTTTGTTTTCTCTTCTCTAGAGGTGTGACTGTAGTGTGTCTGAACTGTGATTTCCTGACTGATGTTTCTGGCTTGGATAGTATGGCCACACATCTGAGTGAAAGCCATACTCATACTTGTCAAGTTATTATAGAGAAAGGTGAGTACATACATTAGTGTTATTTTTATATAGTGTGTCTGTGTATGTATACAAATTTACATGTGGATGTCTCTGCATTACTGAAGTCTTTTTTCAGTTGCATTATTATTTTTGGTACTTGGATTTGACAGTGAGTACTTCTGTATTTCCACACTTTAAAATATTTATAATTAAATCCTATATTTTTATTTTCAGTTTCTGTAGATATCCCAACTGCTGAACAAGTATCTGAGTAAGTTTTATTTTACTGCTTAATGTTTATTTTTATTAATTTAGTGGCAGATGGCCAAAATTTGTACTATGAACTGAGATATCTTTAGAATTTCATAGAATTGGAAATGTATGGTTGAACAAAGACCTTTACTAGTCCTTTTTGCTTGTACCATNCCAGAACCAGGTTTTTGGTCAGTTTGGCCAGACACGTGAATGATTCTGGCAGCATTGTATCTTCTTGATCCTGAATTCTAAGTCTAGACATAGTGAGTCTGTTACTTTAACTTGCTTTCAATACTACCTCTATTAAATGAGTCGTTTATGTTCTAAAAAAGTTACTTTTATTGAAGTAGGACAAATTCAGTCTTAATAGTTTATAAATACTTATAAATTCTTTTCAGACTTGTTATTTATATGAGAAATGTATGCTGTCTTATATTTTTTTATTATAACTTTCAAAGAAAAATTAATAACAGGATTTGGGTTTTCCTTTTTTTAAGGATTTGAAAAAGAAACTGTAGTATTATGGAGATTGTGTTGTAGGGTTTGCTTGGGTGTTTTTTAACATTAGAAGAATCAGATGTGCCAAGCCATCCCTGATTATCCTGGAACAGTACCTGAGGCTTTACAGTGTAGCTTGGTGAGCATACTTATTCCTTAATTGAAGAGTCAGAGGTGTATCAGTTGAATTCTGTTGAAACCATTTCAGAATGCAGGAACAAAAATGTCAGACTGCAAAGATACTTCAAAAGTGAAAGAAAATAGTTTGACCTTGATTTAACAAGGTGTCATTGAGTCCATCTAGCCAATTGTAGGATTCTAAAAGGGATTGGGTAGATCTCATGCATGATGAGATCTCTTCCAACAGAGTGAGAAGTTCTTAAGCCTCTAAGCATAAATAAGCCTTCACTGTGTGTTGGAAATACCTCCAGTAGGTTATTTCAGAACTATTAAGTATTTTCTTTCTTAGTTTCCATAAAGTAGTCAGTAAGAGTGGGTACTAGAATAATCTATCATCTCACCCAAATGTAGAAATACTTTGCTTTTACTCTGAGTAATAGAGCAAAATCTATGCTGCGAACTTCAGACCTCTTCTAGCAACTGTTTAGTAGACGATACAGTTGAATAAAACTGGTGGTCTGATAGGATGACTTATAATACATTTTAAAAAAAATATTGATATTATGGCAGGAATAAACAGGAGAAGGAAGTTAATTTGGGAAGGCATTTGAAAAAGCTATTGAAAAAAAATTCCTGATTTCGGAGCATAGAATATTGAGATTGGACAAAACACTGGAAAGAGTAATCTAGGAGGGTCAGCTATATTCCTTTAATTCAATCCAGAGTGGTTTATGTCCTTCAACAGTTAAGACTTCAGCAAAACTCAAACAATGGAAAAATAAATAGTGTTGAGCTGTGATACCTGTGAAAACCTTGTATTTTCTACTTGGAGATGGCCTTGAGTGTTGGGAATTAATACTTGCCAAACTGTCTGTTGGAAGGGTTATAGATGTATTGAACAGTTGGGGAAGAGGTGCAGTTGTGGTAGGCTGTTGTTAGTACTGCACAAGGATCTTGCTGTCTTGAATATATTAGAGAAGTCATCAAACTATTTAAGAGTACATGTATGAAGAGTATGTATTCCTTAGAAACAGATCAGTGAGCACTGAAGATTTGAAGTGTACCCAGGAATATGTAGAGGTTTGTTTCTTTATGCCATTAGATTAGAACAGATGCAGATAGCTGTTATTTTTGAGAGCTCTGGTGTTGGGATAAGATTAGTTACTGGTACTACATGAGGTGATGTAATCTGTGGTGGAGCTTTTTGAAGCTGTCATGCTCACAGTTCATTAATTTTAATAAGTCTTGTCCTGTTCCATATACTAATTCTTTGATAATTTGGGCAAGAATTTATCATTGCTAAACCGAAGAGCGTGAGCATACCTGTGTAGATGATTTTTTTCAAGTCAGTATTTGCAGTACAGAGTACACATAGAAATGTTTATCATTTTGAGAGATGTTTCTTCATGGTACTCTCTGGTTTGGAAGAGGAGGAACTTGGAGATGATATTCATAACTCTTGCTGTGTAGTTTCTCAGTGATCTGTGAATGCTTCTTTCCATTCTTTGACATATAATTCAATGGGGTATGACTTGTTTATGGGGCTTTTCAGAATCACTTCATCATCATCCTCAAGTTACAATCTTTTAACACTTTTGGATCTTCTCTTGCATCTCTCAGATGGTGTCCTTTATTATATATTGCACTGTCTGTATATGTTGTAAAACTCATCTTTATTGTTAATCACCAGACATGTTCCATGACCTCTGTGTAGTGTGGACAAGAGAGTCTTTGGACCGGAATCCTGCCATTAGTAATACGGACAAACTAGCGGGAGATATTCTGAAAGGAATTGATTTTTAAATTGTTACTTTACATAAAGTCACCTTGTTTGTTTAGTGATCCACTTGCTGAGGGAATAAGGCTTAATAACTATGACACTACATTTTTAATGCTCAACTCTCTGCTTTGCGCAAACATTAACATATTTTTAAATGAACTGACAGCAGACGTTTTTGTTGCAGGGGAGTTGAAAGTGAGCAGGTATCCTATACTGCCTTGGCTCACTGATACATCATTGTGGACCAGAAAGTTGAACCCAGTCCAGCTTGGGATTATTTTGGTATGTAAGTGAACAAGGATCACGACCAGACCTTTTCCTTTTTCTTCATACATTGAAGCTGTGATATTCTCTTCTGGCATCTTTTAGGCAGCAGGTCTGGTCTTTTCTGCCATTATTGTAGTCTGGCAAAGGCCCTTCGGTGATAATGTTCTCTGCTTTGCAGCATTGACTTGCAAGCTTTTTGGGGGCTATACTCCTTTGAAGAGAGGCTTACCAGGAGTTTCACTTATGTGATCCAGTGTTTCTTTGCTGCTCTTTCCAGTGTTTCTTTGCTGCTTGAGTCTATCAATATCATCCCAAGCTAGAGTAGTGTGTAAATGATGACACAGATGTATTGACATCAAAACCCATTTTGTTCTGAACTTGATTCTAGCTTCTGAAACTAAAGGGTTTTGTCATTCTTTTTTTGGTGTTGACTAAAAGTCCTGCTCAGCTTAATATTCAAGTAAGTTGCATTTTTGTCTGCTGATGACGTTGCAATATATAGAGGCAAAATATGCTTTGAATAACTTTTGTTACATGTAACTGCATAAACAGTCTTGGCCAAAGGAATTTAATAGCTGCTTTGCTCTGGTAGCTAAGCTTCTTTTTGCTCTTAAATACTGTAGGAGGAAAGCATGTAATGGAAACAGACGTATTTGTTGAGCCTTGATTCTAAGATGGAGCAGCTACAGTTCATTCATACCTTGTTCTTTTGGTATCATCTCTTATCTTCAAGGATGCTTTGTTCAAGCTGCTGAGACATCTGTTGCTTTTGATTTCACTGCTTCTGACTTCATCTTTAGTTCTAGATTCTCTGTGGCAAGTTTGTGCATCAACAGGTTGTCTGGATATACGATGAGCTTTCCTTTTGTCATGATAAACATCTGGTGTTCCTCCAAACTCAACCTCCTGCTTACAGTGGATATGTCTTGATTGAATCTCTTGTTTACTGGCTTCCAAGCAGCCTAATAGATGGAGCTAATCTTACTCTGAGATCAGTCACTGTTATGACGTCCTAGTTATAAGAGATTATTTTTGATGAATGCAAGCTGTTCTTGATTTGCAGCACTTTCTTTTTCTGCATAATCAAATTCTCTCATTTTTACTGGTATTTTTTTCCTCTTCACTTTTAGTATTCAAACAGTAACAGTTTTGGTGATAGTGAGCTTCTGCAACCACTGTGGTATTGCTAATAAAGGCAAGGATCCTGTCATCCATTGTCTCTTACACGTGTTTTGTGATTGAGCATCTGCACACTTAGTACTCTAAAGTCTCATTCTTTTTGCTATTTTTTTTTCCCTTCTGACAGAAGCTATGTTCCATCTGGAATGCTGCTGTTCAACTTCAAGCATCAGCTACCTACTACAGGTTTTTCTTGCAGGACTTAATTCTGTTTTGACACAGCAGCATTCAGAAAGACCTAGTGGGTTTGTGTTTTCATTGTGAACATGCTGTTGCATTTCAGAGGAAGTTGAATCTGTGATATTTTACTTTCATTCAGGTTTCCATCAGCAACGAAACTGGAATATGATTGCAAAATTTCATGGCTTTCATAAATGTTCTCTAAGAATTTCTTGGAGATTGACACTTAGATACAAAATCATGTGAATTTTACCTCATTTGTAATAGTATAATTTGGTTCTCTTACAGCTTTGTTACAGAGTTTTTTGAAGTTTCAGATTTGCAGTTAAAACACTTGTAAGCTACATACAGCTTTGCCAGCTTTGTGTAAATGCTTGATGTAGAAACAATTGATGTGGCATCATGTGTCAGTTTGTGTGAGGATCTCAGAAAAGTAAACTCCTGTGGAAAACTAGGAACATAAAACCAGTACTAAACTCTGAAAGCAAACCTACGTGACTCATTATCAAATACTTCTGCATGGGATGGTCCCATCAGCTACAGTTACATGAATAATGTAACATCTGCAAGGACAGAGCATGACTATGCATGGTATAACCAGTTGAGCTTATGATGAAAAAAATTAAGATTTCATTTGTACATACCTTAACCTGTTTCTTTTTTATTATTTTTAGGATGTTGAGTGTCACTGCATTATGGGTTCTTAAAGACATGTAGTTGCACAGCAACCTTGCTTGATGAGCTAACTCTATATTACCGTTTTCTTTAAAGCGTTTCTGACAAGAAAATGACTGTTTATTTCTGATATTCTGTTCAGTGTAACTGTGCAGCTTTGTGTGTATCACTACTCATGATAATAATCGTAAGTTAGTATGTAACTGTTTTCATTGCTAACCCCATTTTCCAGGTTAGAAACTAGAGACAGTGTCAAGTAATGTGAATGTCAGCATTTTTTCTTTCCTACCAGTTATTAACAGCATAAAACACCATAGCACAGAAGCAGCTTTTTATTCGAACAATGCATTCACACGTACCTTCCCAGTAAATGGTCATGCATTCAGGTATTTAGGGGACAGTTTTGCTTTAGGAATTATTGGCCCTATTTAAAGTTCTGTCTTTCAAAATCGGGAATTTCTGCTAAAAGCTGGAGTTCTTGAAAAACCACAAACACACCAAACCCAAAATGCTTTCTGTTCTTTTAGTTGTAGAGTTGATTTATACTTATAATGCTGGGCTATGGTTCAGTTGAATGGCTGGAAGGTTCCTTGCTGGAAGGTTCCTTGAACCACTTAAATAACAGAGTTGTTTTCTCTAAATTATTGAAGCTTCAGTCATCCTAGAGAAGGTTACTTTTGGTTAGAAGTGGACAAAAAAAAGTGGTGTTTGGCAAAAGATTCCAGCTGAATTTCAGTACTGCTTACCTACAGAAGATGTGGGAGTAACTTGTTGTAACAAAACATGGCAGATCACTGGGAAGACAGTTGCTTATAGTCTGAGCTCTGTGTGTGTGCAAACATACCTAATTTTCTTATGTGTGAGCAGGGGAAGCAATGAGGGTGTATGACCTTTGGAAATGAGAGCACTTCCATCTGTGCTTGGACTGTGTATTTTAGTCATACTTGCTTCACTAACTCCAAATGTCTTTCAGTAGTCGTAGGTGACTCCCTGTGTATCAGTGTTTCAGATCAACCTGAATTTAGGCTAAATTCATGTTCTTACTTACCTGGCTTTTGTTCTGAGTCTCTTTGGTTTTATGACCAGTCCATTCTATTGAGTATCTCAAGCTGAAATTTTGTCCTCAGCTGCTACATGGGGGTGGGGGGGGCATTTTTTTTAGGGATTGACAATCAAGGGGCATTTTTTTCGTTACTGTTATCTAGGAGTTTATTTCTGTAGAAAAAAGAATCTTTGGAGAGTTCTAGAGAGGTTTTGAAATTGTGGGCCAGCAGGCTGTACTTAGAAGGTCATGACCTTATTTCCATAATGTTCTGTCCAGAAGGACTACAGTTCCACAGGTATAAGAAAGTACGTAGCCTTACATACAGGATTTAAGATTTCTTGCATCACAAAAGTGTTGAGAGCATTACAGCGTGGTAGTTTTCTATGGTTTAGTACCCATTTATGAAACTTCTGCTAGTTGCAAGTTAGAAGGAAGTACTCTTCCTACTATCCTAAAGAGAATCGGGATGGAGAATATGTCAGGAATCCAAAATAAACCATAACAAAGATGTGATTATCGCAAAAAGTTGTAAAACCTGTTATCTTCCACAACGGCATAAGCTTGCCAGTCTGAATCTGTTTTATAAGCTATAAAACAAGATCACAGAAACCTATCAGAATTTGATTGTGTAAAGTGATATTTATAAGGTATTTAAAACAATCTACAGACATTGGATCTGATTCATTCCCATTTATTTTGGTGGCAAGACATGTTTATTCAGACAAGAAAACCAGTATGTTTTGTCCTTGAATATACAGTATCAAATTATTTGTGTTTATATTGTTTTGCTCTTTCAAGAGTGACTGTTTCTACAGGAACTAGTATTTCCAACATATTTGTTTAGGTTCTTGCATGCAAATCATTAAAGCAGTAAAGTTAAGTGAAGTAGTTGGTGTTGCATCATCTTTTACTGGTGTTGCTACTCACGATTAAATACTTGAGTATTTCAAGTCCCTGACCCAAAAAAAAAGTGTTCTCATTTGATTTACCTGGATTGTTTCTCTTACTGTTAATTAGATGAGCATTATTACAGTGCTATCATAGCAATTTTATTTTATAATATTTAAGTTACTTTTGTCATCTTTTATTGCAAATGAAGAAGTAATAATGAAAGTAGTTATTATTGTTCATGCAGCAGTCCCAACTGCTGGTTAGATGCTAGAACATTAGTATTGTGTTTATGATGTGCTGAATGTTTGTGGTAACATTCTTTGAAAGGTCTGGCTTCAGCACTGCTTTTGTGGATTAAATTAGGAAAATGCAGGTGGTGTATACTAATATTAGATTGGTATCTATTTTTGGTAACATTTAAATTGTTAAAGCTGTCAACTATTTTGTAACTTCTAGAAAAAACATTAAACTTGCTGAGGTCATGAATCATTTAACTTATGATTAATAACATTATTTAACTATAACAGAGGTAGCACCATACTTCAGCATGTTAAGTTTGCCTTTAATGGAGCACCAACAAACATACAAGTATAAGCAATTTGGAGGGTTTTGTTCAGTTTTTTTTTTTTAATAGGAAACCTTTGAAAGGTTAGATTTTTATATTAGAACTGATGACTTAAGGTTTTGTAGGAGACATCCTTGCTATCTCTGTGATAGCATTTTCTTATATAATCAAAGAAAATCAATTTTAATGATGTGGTGATAAGCCATTTAATTAATGTTGGTTTTAAAGTCAATGAATTTAAATAATTTATAGCTCATGAAATGTATGGACTGTGCCTGTGAAGGTGTCTTGACGGAAGCATCTCTAAATACTAGTTGGAGGTCAGCTGCAATGTTTTATGGTTGCCCTGAGGTAAACTATAGCTGTGTTCTGAGTCAGGTTGTTGTATTTAGGTTAGACAATTAAAAGAAAACCGAGCTTGTTTTGCAGAGTGTTTTTGTTGAGTTGTAATGTAGCTTTATGCATTTAATTTAGCATTTCAGGTCTTAAATACTTAAGTCATAGTTTAAAAGGCCTTTTTGGAGAGAAGATGATTCCTTCTGTAGAATTGCAGTAAGCACTTAAATAGAAGTATTGCTAACCATCTTAAGTCTGTTGCTTCCTGATTTTCATAAGGTGAGATAACTAGAACAGGTTACATTGAAACTAATTTATCTTAAAATTTCTGTATACCTAATAAAACATTTTAAAAATCTCAAGTGCTCTTCTGGAATTCTGAAGTATGCAAAATAAGAATCAACTTTAAAAACTTTTTTTCAGACTACCAAGTTGCTTTCTTACTGTAAATATCTTCATCCTTATCTCTATATTAACCATACAGTATTTTAAAACATTGAATTTTAATTCATTATCCACTAGGTTAAAGACCGAAATCTCCATTAGAGAGAGAGAAGCTAAATTGGAGGTAATGTCTCTTTTTTTCTCCACACAATCTAACAGTATCTCTGAACTTCATAACTTGTTGGAAGATCCAAGACAGGTTTTTTTATAACTGTGCAGATACTACTGTGTCATGGTGTTCAGAAGATATGTATAGTACAAAAATCTAGCTTTCTGTGTTTTACTACAGAAAGATATGTCAGTGTTGGAGGGATACTTTTAATATGTCTGCCACACCTAAAGATTTTCAGTTTTCAGTCACTCCATTCTGCTTGATTGGTATTCTACGCTCCTCTTAAGGAATTGTTTAGTTGCCTTAAGTATCTTAATCTTCAGAGAACCTGGAAATTGACCTGAGATATAACATATCTGGGTAAATATTGACTCTGAACTGTAACTTTTGTGGTTTGGTTTGGTTTTGTTTTGTGGGTTTTTTTTGTGGTGTTTTGTTTTTGGTTTGTTTTTTTTTTTTTAATTTGTACTACTTTAAAGCAGAAAGTCTCTGGAAATGCCTTTGTGCATCGATTATCTCTTTTTTTTTTTTCTAGGCATGTATACAAATTTTCCTCTGCTTTTTGACTATCAGGAAGCTAAATAAACTTACAGTAATCTTAATTTCTTACAAAATTATCTTTGGATTCTCATTTTACAATGAGCTTTTTTTCACGTAAGAAGTTGCCTGTCTTGTTTCCCTTTAAAAAGGGCAATTTCTGTTACAGAAATTCTGGCCAGCAAGGGAGTGGGAGAAGCCTTTAGACCTCTAGTAAAGATTTCTTCTCATAACACTCATGCCTGCTTTCTCAAATGAAAAAGGGTTGGTGACAGTATTTTAACAGATTCATTGTTTTTTATAGTAATGTGAAAAGACTGTTTATCTTCTTTCAGTAGTGTTAAGTAAGATTCTCAGACTTACACAGTGACATCTTTTCTTTCCATAGACTCCATTACCACTTCAGGTGTGTTTTCTTTTACTTTTTCATTATCTTCTATTCATCCCATATAGTGTTTCAGCATTATAGAAGTCAAATTTGCATTTTTTGGTACACAAAATTGTGTTTCAGAATACTGGCTTTCATTTGAAAATAAAAAATGCAACATCACCTCCACCCCAAACATAAATGAAAACAAAACCCGAGCCACACACTCTAGTCCCTACAGTTGGAAAAGATGGAGAATATAGACAGAGTAGGCTACTTTGGTGTTAGCTGTCTGAGCTTACAGAACAACTGAACTGGACCTTACCGAACAGTGGGCTGCTCTTCAGTGTGGTTTGGGCCATATGGAACCTCTGCTTGTTTTTTCCAGGGTGCCATGGAACTCCTGTTATTTCATTGCAGCCAGATGCTTGACATCTAGCTGTTTGGGGAAATGCACAGCAGGAGGTCAAAGGACAGACCCCTAGGGCACTGAAGAAATAAATATCTTAACTGATGAATCAGGTTGTTTACAAGTACCATATTTAAAATTCAGATAAGTCGTCAAATCTTCCTTCCCTGGTGCTTCCTAGGGGGTAATATGGTTACTGGGGGCAGACGAGGACGGTGGATAGGGAATGTCTCTCTACGATAGGAAAGAGAGTGCAGTAGTTTTTAAATTGGAAAGCGTTTTTAGCATGGATCATTATGGGTTTTGTATGAAAGAAATGTAACAGTGTGACAAAAGTATAGCAAAAGTTATATTAGAAGATAGAGTAAACCTAACTTAGCATTTCTTAAATATTTGCTGCATAATTCGACCTCATTGAAATAAAATGTCCCGTCTCTGTGGGACAAAAAAATACTATGCCACAAGTATGTAACATTGTTTACACAGTCAAATATTTAAGAGGTTGTATGTAATAAAAATGATTATTTAAAACATCCATCTTTATGTACAGTGATCTTTTCTATTTTAAAACCAAACTTAAAAGCACACTTTTCCTGTCTGAATACAACTATAAGTCTAATTCCTTAGTTTCATCACTTGGATACTTAGTTTCTTAAACGAGAATAAGGTTCTATGGGCAAGATACCCTGTAGTGTAGGAGATGTTTTTAGAAGACCTGTGCAGCTGTTTTGTAAACAGCAGTTTTCAGTCTCTTGCTTTTCTTATTTTTTAAAAATGAGGGTGAAAATTAATTTTATGTTGTTTAAAGTGAAGTAATTTATTTCATTGGGTAAGTTTTAATAAAGACTCAAATGTTTTTTTTTGTGGCAAGCATGTTAAGAGTCTTCCTTATACTAATACATAATGTAATAGCATCTGTAGGGCTAAAACATTGTAAAGCTTAAAAAACTACATTAACCTTGACTTTGTTTTTCTATCTTTTCCTTTGCTTTTTGCAAGCAAAATGCAAGTTTCATTCTGGGGTTTTTTTTCCCCTGACTTAGCTTGTATTCTAGTCAATAAGGCATAGTTGAAATGATATATATGAAAAAGGCTGCAAGAGTTGCTTTAAAGTTTTGCTTTGTTTCCAATTTTTGGGTGTGCTTTTAATTTTGAAGACTACTTGCAAACTTCTGTACTTAGATCCATGATTAATACCTGCTACATAGCAGATTTATGGGAATGACAGTATGAAATTTTCTACAACTTTTTATTGTACTGAGTTGCTCATGAATGTAAAATAAAAGGAATATCATTAATTATTACAGAAAATTTCAGGACCTAGTTTATCTGAAGGAAAAACAGAAACACCAGCTTTTCAAAGGTAAATACAATGATCAGCTGCATCTTGAAATCAGGTACATAAAATAACACACACTGTTATTTCTCAGGTAATTGGGCAAAAGTGATTAGTATTTTCTTAATGTGTTTTCTATGACAGAAAACTGAACGATGGTCATAATGTACATACAAGACATGTAGAATTTTAGATTCCAGATGTCAAAACATATTCTTAGTAATGCTTAAACTGCAAGTTACTTGCAAGATTAATAAGATGTTAAATTGTACAGACTTGTTAAAAGAAGCATTTTTTATAATATTTTATAATTTTATAATATTGCATCTGGGTTAACAATATTACTGTGACACTTAGGAAACAATTCTAAAATACAATCTAAAAATATTCATTTGTGGTTGTTCATTTAAGTTTTAAAAAAATCTGTGTCATTTGTGGAAAGCATGCTCAGCCAAATTCCTGGCAGACCAAATTTGGGAAATTGATGGCTAAAACTTCTAGCTTTGTAATAAAAAAAAAAAAAAAAAAGTGGAATTTTATGTCAGTCTAGGGAAATAATTGAAGTTTTATTAATTTCTTCTGGCATGCATTGTGGACAGACTTCTACTTCATATAACTCATCAAAATTATTACTCCAAATTCTACAGCCTGAAATGTTGTTTTCCTCTTTGTGATCTTTCACAACTCTTGGTGGAAACTTACCCTTAAAAGCTTAGTCAAAACATAATTTTAATTATTTGATACATAAGCATTTGGGGGTGGAACTGCTTTTGGACTCTCACTATAAGTTGCTTTTCTGCTTAGATAAGGTTCTGCTTTATCTTTATTCTAGCCATATGTAGTGTGAACCAAATAATCTGAAATACTACTTTCAATTCTTAAGTATTTTAAGTGAAACTAAATGGTTCAGGTATTAGAAGCTAACTGTGTTTAAGATACAGATTCGTAAACAATGACTGTAATTCTAACTTATGATGTACTATATTTTCCTATCCTTGTTTTTAAATAGACAACAATCATTTCAGTGTACAAATCTGTTCTGTGTTTTCCATTAAAACTTTCTTGATACTACTTTATGGGCTTTAACACCAAACTGTTAATGTAAATGCATCTGTAATACAAGTTTTGTTACCTGGAAGTACTTTTCTACAGACTGAATGTGTGTTTGCACATATGTTGCAACTACTCTGCATGCAAATGTGTAAATGTTTTTTGTTTATAGTTCTGTTCCTAAGATGTATGATTATTGTATGATTATTTTTCTTGCTGGAGAATTTTTTCCTGAATTATTTCTAAACTCTTTAATACCAGTCTAAAATAATAAAAATACTCTAAATAAAGTTAAGTGAATAATACAGCAAAGAGCAGCAAAAAAAACTTGAGCTAGTAGGATTTTAAGCCAACAAATATTTACAGCCTAGCTTCCCTCATCCTCATTTGGCACCCAAATCTTTTATTTTCTATGCAATAAGAAAAAGGGCTGGGGGGTGTGGATCTCTTTAATTTCTAGGCTTCTGTAGCTTGGGGTGGGTGTATGTTTGCACCTGGTAGTGTCATCTCTTGAATTCAAAAGTAAGTCTTATGCTACTTCCTTGGAGTAGTCTTATTCTAAAACCTGATTTCATATACACAATAGGGCAGCTAGTTCATTAGTATACACATCTTGATAGTCTGGCCACAGTTTGTATTATGCTGTAGAAAATGGGTTCATTGTTTTCATTAAACAAGTTATATTTCACATTCTAACAGTTAACTGAAATCCTTCTTTCTCTCTGATAATAGTTAATATCATACTTGCTTTTTCCACTCATTTTGATGTCTGAATTTTTAGTTTTCCTACACTGTATTGTTCGCACATAGAGTAGAAAGGGAATCTTCCATTCCTAATATTGGATGGAAGGCTATTCTTTTTCAGCCTCTTACCTAAAGATTTCTTGGAATACTATAAGATTCTTTTTACTGTGGGATTTCAGTGCGTCATAATTGCTAGGCTTGGCAAATTATTTCATTGGAGAGCTGTTCTGTCTAAATGAACTTATTCTTGTGCTTAGTGATCTAAAAGATGACTATTCTTTGTGGATAATTGTTTCTGTGATGGTGATTGTGCAAAAACTTGTTCAATTTTGTTTTTATACTTGGGTTTATTGTTATAAATGACTCGCAGGAACGTATGCTGATGAGACAGCTTTTTTCTGCATGAGAAATGAATATATATCTATATTTTGCTTCCAACTTTCTCTGCCTCTTGTGTTTTGCCAAAAATGAGTGAGAATGAGAGACTGGCTTTGGATGAAGCTGGGAATTTGGTTACAAGAAGGTGAGGGAGGTTATGATGGTGTCCTTTTATGTGTTCAGGGCAGGTTGGTCCTTTGAAGAATTTCTCAGTGTGAATCTTGTGTGGTTTTGTTTGTGTATTTATATATCTGTAACCTGTCTGGGGTTTCAGATATGGGAACACTGCTGTGTGCTAAAAAGGCATTAGTTATCCCTTGATTTAAACCACTGTTTCTGGTTTTGGTTTGCTTTTGGCTGGGTTTTTTTTTTTGTGTGTGTGTCTGTGTTCAAAACTTCCCACATAAAGCATAATACTGTGTGTTAATTCTGATTGCATCTCATCATCAAACTGCTTAATAGTAGTAGCTAAAGTTCATGTTTATATACACTGTTTCATAAAGAATTGACTGCATTTTCATGTGAAAACTATTCTAAATGTTTTCTAGTGTTTATATGGCTCTGTGAAGCCAAAGTATTTCTTTGGAATAGATGAAGTAATTAGGAACAGTTAGGGCAAGACCACTTATGTCAGCCACAGCTGATGAGTGGTTCTGAGTATTGGCTTTTGTGCTGGAACTTAGTCTTGAGTTTTCCCTCAAATATTACTCTTTTTCCCCTTTTTTTTAATAGCAGTTCGAGAGAGAGAATAAAGAATTCCTTATTACACACAAAAAATAAGTGTTAACAGGATGAAAAGATTCTTATTTCAGGGACCACTAAGATTTCACCACTCAAGGGTATCTCAGCAGTCTCTTGAATCCCTGCTCAAAATATTACTCTTTAAATTTAAAGTCAGAAATGGAATATTCTTGGATTAGCTTATTTAAATTTAAACTTGAAAACTGATTTTGGAATATTTCTAGTATGTAGCACCTATTCCACAATAAGCATTTTCTGTAGAACTCAGTATCATTTAGCATGCAGGCAAATCACATTAATTGCGTTAAAATCTTGCATTGGGAGAACAACATGTCTAGACTCTCAGCTTGAAAATATATAAAAAAAAATAAACAGGAAATGGGATACTCCTTTTAAGATTCCTGTTGCTTAGGTAATGTAAAAAGTGGTTTTAGCCAGAAATTCTTTCAAACCATTTTTAGAACTATTTAGATATACTATTTTATATATAGTACAAATACATTTTGATTGAGATATTTTGTGGTGATGTATCTCTTAAATCTTTTGTCTGCATGCCACTGTTCAGAGACTATTTTCAGTTTGTCTTAGATTTTCAAAGCTAATTTGTGAGACTACTCCTAATTTCACTTCCTGTATGGAATTCATATCTGAAATCAGATGACTGTTATTTTTTCATTTCCCCCTGCCTTCTTTCTTTTTGTCTCTCACCATCATAATTTTAGGTAATTTTTTGTTACTTGTTATTCTGAAAATTTCTAAATGGATTATAAAATTTTACCAAGTTACATTTTCCAAAGCAAAAATGATCTCTGTCATTGAAAGGATGGGAGAAGCTGGTGTTCCTGTATTAGACACTAGGAATTAGGGGTTTGACTGTTGATATATGAACATGTGAGCTAATTGCATATAGCAATATGACCAGACTAATTTGTATTTTTGTGGGTACAGACGGCATTTGAAGTATACAGTTCAGTCTTTGAAGCATTCTGATTCCCCAACACACCCCCAACCCCCCCTCCCCAGGTCACCCTAAAGCACTGCATGCTTCTGGCTTTATTGAAATAATACAAGGGTTAAGCAATTAGTTTGTCTACAAAATCTACAAAATTAATACACTCTGGTTTAGATTTTTATTATACAGTGAGATTCTAGTTTTTGCTTGCATCATTTAGTACTGATCTGTATTTCCTTTTAATAAACATGCAGTTTTACTCTGAAAAGTGACTGAAAATGCTGCTTACACAGAATCACAGATTGATTCTGAATAGTAATATACTTAACAGATGCACATTTTAAGTTAATCCAGAGTTTTGTTCCCTAACTGAATTTTTAGATTTCATTTTTTCCCTTGCTTTACTTATTAGTATTACAGAGTCAATATAAAGGTAGAAACCAGCTTTTTTTCTTATTTTGTAACATCATCGACAAAAATTTCCAAGTACTTAGTAGTCTCTGCATCTGTGTTGAAGAGGCTCTGCAAGTAGAGGAATTTAACATTACATTTTGGAAAATACCATGTGTTATACAAAGGGGACTACTTAATCTTCCATTCTGGAGGTGAAATACAAGAACTAGAGAGTACTAATTGACTGCTAATACAAAGCTGAGTTTAAAAATGGGTAAGGAAAATGCAGCTGTTAATTAAGTTCAGTCCCTATTCCTATGAAGTTTTGTAAGAAATACCAAACAGGAAATGTCTAATGCCATTTTCTGAGTGTCACTTTGCAGAATACAGCCACTTGTTGCTTTGTTCTATTTCTCATAAAGATAACTTTTGGGTTTTTTTCAGCAAACAAGAGCATGACTCTTCAGATGAAACAAAAGAATGCAATAGAAATCATACTAAAAATGTTGCATCGGTTGAGAAGAATGAAGAAAACTCATCATTGTCAAATACAGAAAATGCTTCTAGTTTGGAACTTCATGGCAACAGCTCAAAGAATTCTTTGCATGAGAAAGGAGCATGTCATGATTCAGATAACAAACAAATAGTAGATGAGAAGCAAAAATGTAGTCACAATGAAAGTGAGTTGAAAACTTGCCAAAGTTCAGATAATGTTACCCTGAATGAGCAGACTGAAATACATAGCTTGGATGAAATTACACTTTCAGCAATGAATGCAAGGGACTTAAAGCTAACATTGGGTGAAGATGTTAGTTTTGAGCAGTTCTTGAGAAAAAGAGATGAACCCGAATCCGTTAGTTCGGACATTAGCGAGCAAGGCAGTATTCATTTGGAGCCATTGACTCCATCAGAGGTACTAGAGCATGAGGCTACGGAAATTCTTCAAAAAGGTAATGTTGCACCTTCATCAAAGAAAGCTGGACAGCTCTCTGAACAAACAGATGAGACTTGTAAAGACAACAGTCACAACAGAATGGAAACAACTGTGAACAAGACAGACAAAGATGAAGCAAGCTGAAATTTTGTTAGTTTTATTGTTTATTATAAACAATGATAAGAACACCATGGACCATTCCTGATGAGCGTGCTCATTGATGCGAATTATTAAAACTAAAAAGGGGGGAGAGAGAGGAGAGAAAGAGCCACTGAAAGGAAACTTTGCGTATGAAGAGAGCATGTATGTGTATGTACAACTAAATTAACTAAACTTATAAAAGGTAACATATTCAAATATACCTTCCTGTCTTCTGGATGTGAAATATGAGTGACATTTGAAAGGAGGAAAAATTCTAATTTTTTTATAGTTAACTAGGCTGGGATAAGGTGATTTGTTGGCCAAGAAAATATATTTTTTAAATCCTTCAATGTGAATATCATTAAGCAGTGGTATTTAGGATGAATTTACTTTTTATGCTGAAATGGAGCACACTTGTAATGATGGTTATTGGTCTGCTGATAATTTGAGTAAACATAACTTTGGACTTGGTGTCACATTCCTGTCTGTAAAAGCATGTCAACAGAATTATAGGAATCTATGCACCTCTTACAGGTGTAATCCTGCCAGGCTGTAAGCTTACCTTAATAAACTTTCAGTGAAAGTGGAATTATTACAATAAAAATATATATTTGTGGGGTTTTCAGTGTGCAGACTGTGCAGAAATACCTAACAATGTATCAAGCAAACCATACTGCTGAAAGTACTGTAGCTGTTAGGCTTTTACCATGGTTTTAATTAGTCTTAGCTGTAGACCCATAGGAATGGTCTGTAAGTCACACCAAAGTACAGTTTAATATAAAAACTGTTTTAGAACAAAAAGAAGGAAAACCCCCAAACTGGAAACACCAACTGGCACGCATTCTGCCATTTTGCAGCTGCTACTGGCTAACTGTTACAAAAAGGACACAAGGGCATATAAAGTAGAATTGTACAGTTCAATTTCAGGAATTTTTGTAATCTAAATTATGTACAGAAAGATGGCTGCTGGATTTGGTTTGGTTTTGGTTTTGGGTTTGGTTTTTTTTGGTCTTCTAGTTAGCAGGTAGATGTAGGAATGCATATGTTTAACAGTAGCTTGCTCTTATGAATTCATTGCTCCATTGAAACATTCAGAATGTGCTTTTGATTTACAGTTTTGTTTCTAATGAATGTTAAATGTTTTGAACAGCTATTAAAGCACTGCTGTAAGTTATTACTTTTTGAGTAAATATTTGCAACAAAATTTTGTCTTTGTGCATAATTTTATGCTCAGCTTGAAACTTTGGGCGTAGTGTTCCCACTTTTTTTATTATTCTTCTTTTTTGGTCTTAGTTGTTGTTCTTTAGGTTTGGGTTTTGTTTGGGGTTTGGTGGTTGGTCGTGGGTTTTGTTTTGTTTTTTTTTTTTTTTTGGTTAAAGGTTTTGTGACAGTTTCCAAAAACTACTAAATTTTGAATTGGAGACTTGGGGGGAAGTGGGGGGCTGTTTGGTGGGTTTTGTTTGTGGGTATGTTGTTTGTCATTAACTAAATGAGCAAGTGCCTATGCATAAACCACATTTTTGTAGCTGTGTGTTGTGGTAAGATGTGCAAAAGTTTTCATATAATATTGATACAAATAAGTTTTGTAGGCCATCAGCATGGGACTGAAGTCTGTTCTGTCCTCCTAGGTTAACTGTGCTTGGCTGCTGAATGAGTTTACTCAGCAACAAAAATCTAGAGACCATCCAGCTTATTGCTGGAGTCTCTAGGTAAACTGCATCAGGCTCGACATCTCAAAAATTGTTTCAAACTCTAAAAGTTAATGTGACTTATATTTTGAAATGTGTTTTAATTTTCATCCATGCAGGTTTAGAAGGCTTTTAAACAGAAAAGTGGAACAGTTTACATAGTCACAGCTCCTCAAGATCTGCCACTTTAAGATCTTCAAATAACAAGGCACGCAGAAAAGCTGAGAGCAATAAGTTGCTGTATTCTTTTGTTCTTTAAATATTTTAGTGAAATTCTTAACTTGAGGGGTGACTAACCAGTCTAATGTCTTCATGCACATATGCATGGAAGATAATAAAATACAGCTTCACAATGAAGACAGTTTAAAGGACTTAATCAGCTATGGAACTTAATGTGTATGTTACTGAAGGAGCTCCTGAATGCATGTGTGTTTAAACCTAGAGAAATCTCTCTAGTATTTTTAACCTGATTGATGATCATCCATGCAAATTACATTTTGAATAATGCTCCGATATGTGGTATGGGGAAATGTTAAGTTCAACTGCAGCTAGTTGTATGATGCTTGTAAATTCCTCACGTTTGTCTTTTATTATTTAACTAATTTTTAAAAACTTACACCATTTTAGTAAGAATTCAGCCACATACTGTTGAGAAAAGTTGGAAAATAAAACTCAGTTTGAAAAATCTGCGTGTTTGGCAGAATTTACACCACCCCGCCCCTCCCCCACTCCCCCAGGTACTTTGTATGTACAGCATTCTTTGTTTCAAACCATGTAGGGAATGCTTATGCAAAAGGTCATGTTAGATGTAAAACACTCAAATATCTAGCAGCCCTTCCAAAGGAAGAGGGGAGAGAGAATTAGGTTATTCTAGCAAGACTGTCAGATAGCTTTGAATAGGCAAGCAAGGTGTATCATGAAAACAGTGGCATGGTATTACTGTGAAGAAGAAAAACGAAAATTTTCCTATATAAAGTAATTAATTTCTTTACTAAACACTGTAGGAGACTGTGTATTTACGAAGATTATGCTCTGTCGTGTTACTTGCAGGCTTCTTGGAGATGAGTTAAATTGGTACTCTTCCTGAAGTTACTCCTGAAGATGAAGTTACATGGAATGCATTTTCAGTTACTTAAGTGTAACTGCACATAACCCCAGTTTCTGTTTGTTTCTGAGTTGTATAATTTATTTTTTTTTTTCCTATCTAGATGTTAGCAGTTCTTACTCTGTCAACTCTCATTCTGTGCTTGGGAAGACATTTTACCTCAACTTTTCATTCTTAACAAAACCCAGTAAATTTATGTTAATTCTTGGCATCCATATTAGAATCGACATTCCCACTCCTCTCAAGAGATTTACCACATTTGCTTGAATAACCATTGCAGTTTGTTTATATAACCTTAATTTTTAAGGAAATCCTATGCCATGTATATACTGTCCTCACTGATGCATTAAATGGGAAAAGGCTGTCATTATTAGCTTACGGTCAGTCACTTCTAGCTTCCTCAAGTGCAGCCAAAGTCTCAGTTTTCTTTATGCGGATTGGGAAAGAAATTTTGGCTTATCTGCAGTTTAATTTTTCTTTAATGGAACACATGAGTCAACTCAGGGGGGAAGAAAATCAGTTCAAATTATAGCACGTACTGACAGATTCTGAGTACCGAGTGATATATTTTAAACAAGAAAAAATAAATAACAAAACTGTATATGCTTTTCTTTTCCTGGAGGAGAGAGAAGAGTGCTGGGACATAGGCATTAAATCACATTCTGTGGTGCTTTGCTGCCAGAAGGCATTAGAGAGTGAAGGTCAGGGTAAAGAACCTTGAGTAACACTTAGTATTCTGCAAAACCTTAAATAAAAGATAATCAAAGCTTTTCTACAGGCTTTCAGCATTTCTATTTATATGCTGGCATGCAGAAAGCAGTTCCTTTTTATGCTGTGGGATATACTAACATGCCACCAAAGACAGTGGCCATGAGCTGCCACTGTACAGCTTTGTTAAGAGACTGGTCAGAAATTCTTGTTTAGGGCAAACCATATACCTGATTGCCCTCTTTTGGGATTTTGTTAGTATTTGATTTTTGAGGCTTGTGAGCTGATTTTTGTCTAGTTTTAGTCTGTAATTGTTTAGTGTATACTTAATATACCTCTAATAAAAAAATAGTAAGTACATTTTATGATCACTTGAATGATTTTTTTTGCTTTTAATGAAACCTGTACTCCAGTTCTATTGTAGTTTAAAAGGACAACTCTTGGCTGAAGCCTGGCATCGTTATGTCCTTTGAACTTTACATTATTTACACGTAATGTTGTGGAGAAAGTTCTTTCGCTATGTTGCTTTGAGTTCTGGATCGCTATTCTAGCTTTAAGAAAAAATTTTGTTTTCAATTACTTCATTGACAAAAATATCTCTGTTAAATTGAAGCTTCCTGTACTGTACCAGATCAAAAAAAAACAAGGCAGAAAATGTATAGCTGTGAAACACTTCATTTTGAGAGAGATTAATGTGGTTGTTAGGCCTGCAACATGCTATAACACTAATGTGCTTATTGATGTAAAAATGCTCTGGGTTTTTTGGAAGGCTTTTTTACTGTTCAAACCATTATTTCAGAGAAGATGAATATTTTGTGAAAACCACAGTAACTGATGTTTTATGTATATCTACATTTAATTTGGGCAAATTAGCTTCATAAAATTGAATGCTCAAATTACATGTATGGACTGTATCAGACAATTTAAATTAATTCTATGATCAGAAAGCATTACCTTGTCAGCAACCAATTCTTCATTTTTTTGAAAACTTTTTTAAAGTAGCATTGCTAAACAAATTCTTAGGGATTTAGCTAAATTTTGTTTCATGTTTTAGTACACGTAATTGTCGATGTTAGGCATTTAATTCAGAAGAGTTATTTTCCCAAAAAGTTTTTTGTGGCTGCGGTAGTATATACTGGCGTTATCAGTACGAGACAACTTTCTTTATAAAGAAAGATAATGTGGTAGCCTTGAAAATGTATCCTTCATACAGTTTGCTCATAAATACTATAATTAAGAACTAAACCTTTTGACTAAATGAAAGTAACCTGCTTGTCTGTTTCTTACAGCCTCTGGTGACTTTTTCATTCAGATCCTGTCATGACATTCTGGTAATTAATTGAAGTCCTTGCTTTCCTCTCCTTTAAGGCTGCAGTAAAAGTGGAATATGAATACTTAATAGTTATTACATTGTATATTTCAATTACCTGGGTGTTTTCTGCCTGAAGTGAGGATGGAATTTTGTGTACCAGTTTCTTAGGTTTTTGGATGAGATTTCTGTCTTTCCACTTGATCACCTTGGAAGGACTTCACTTCCTTTTTGAGCTAGCAAGTTGATGGCATGTGACATATTTTTTTCCCAGGATACTTAGTGAAATTCAGTGTATTTGTTAGATATTCCCAGGATGCTTAGTGAAATTCAGTGTATTTGCTAGATATCATTTAAATGGATTCTTTTTCCTTGTCACAATCCTTTTGTGTCTTGGAATATCTCCTTCTCTTGACAGCTGGCATGTAATCAACGTCTTCAGTTGTTGGTTGATGATGAATAGCAAAAGTAAGTTCAAAAATTAAATCATTAATATTAATGTGCAACAGGACAGATTGGTTAACCTGCTTTATCTGATAAAATGAAGGTATTATTTACTGATTTCTAAAATTGCAACTTGAACATGCCCAACTGCTCTGGTTCCCCAACTTTAATGGCTCTGAAAGATAGCAAAGAGCTTTAGATCAGAGTTCAGAAAAGGGGCCTAAGGCAACATGCTCATGCTAGGGAAGCTTTACTTTCAGTTGTGTGACTTTCTACTTTTGCTTTCTTTCCCAGATGATATATGCTGGATACCCTCTTCAGATCATAGAAATGCTGCTTATCCTATAGGAGATGAGTGCTTGTATGATTTTTTTTCTTGATGGAATCAAAAAGAAGCTCTTAACATGTGTCATGTATGCTGTATTATCTGTATATAGTAAGATGTACTTTAGTGTTGAATACTGGTATTTTAATGATCTTTGCTAATTAATGAAATTCTGAAAAGTCTCTTTAACAATGCTGTTTAAAATAAACATATTTAAACTACAGCTTGTCACGTTTCAGTGACCTTTCTCTGAGACAGCAGGCTAGTAAGTACCACAGCAGAAAACTGTCAAGCCAGGCTCTGTCATCCTCTGTTTAAGGCTGATAATGACTTAGCCCTTCTTGAGGGTAACTTATGAAATATCTGCAAGTCAGAACTCCTCCTGTTTATAGGCTTACTTAGAACTTAATATTGATTCAATTTAAATTAGTACAGCAAATGTAGTAAAGCAGAACATACTTTCTAATACCCTAAAACTTATTTCTGTTTGATAAAAGAAATCTGTTGTCCTCTGGGTTCCTCAGAAGGAAATCTTGGTGTGAAAGGAGATGAAAGTACTACCTGTATTTCAAATACGGTAAATCTACCAAAGTTTTTCCTAGCTAAAGTAATGCAAATTGGGGATGGGATTGTATAATAATCCCCTGTGTCCAGAACTCTTTCAGTTTTATTCAGTGGAGTGGTTGTTTCCCTTAACATACTTAGCATACTAGTGAGGGTGTAGTTACAATATCAGACCAGATGGTACATTTGTATGGTCTATAAATATCAGAAGCAATATTATAATGAAAGATGAGTCTGAGAGCTAAAATTCAAACCTTTAATGGATGTTAACAATAATTGAGTACAGCATAAAACTAAAACATACTGTAGTTAAAATTTTTGTATCATTCTAGTTGCTCCCTGGCTGTTTCATACTGATTTTTCGTCCATCCCGCAGGGTTTTAAAAGCCTTCTCATTTCTCCACTAGATAGTGTCTTGTGCTCTTCACCTGTACAATAATTATTCCCAGATCAGACTTCACTGCGGTGTGTTGGTTCAGTTTTGCAATCTCTAGAAGGGCTAAGTAGATGAAAGTTTATCTTTGGTTACAGTGGCAGATATAGTGGAGGGGGCAAAAAGGTGATTTTCTTCCCTTGTAAACTTGTATCACCAACGCTCTTTGGACCATCATACTACACCACTACAAATAGAGGTAAGTGAATTTTGTTTTAGAAATAATTCCTTTTACTTGGCCAGTACAATTTTTTTAGATGAGGGTGGCAGAGTTTTGTAAGTCCCAAGTTTAATCTCATAAATTTGCTAAACAGCAGCTTGTAAAGCTCTGATTCTCCAAGAATGTTTCCAGTGAATGAAACGGCCTTTTCTGGAACCCTGCAGCTGCCAAGTCTCACTTCAACCAATTTTTGCAGATACATGCTGAGCTAAATTCTGGAGATGATCGGTCTGAAAAAAGCCTCCACGAGCAGCAGCAGAGAACAGCATGGCCAGTTAGGCCATTCAGTTTCTGCTGAATGGGAAACCACAGCCCAAGAAATATGGCTTTTGAAGTAGTCTGTAGGGAATTGTAGACAAACTCCTACTTTGTCAGGGGAAAAGCATTTCCGTAAGAGGGATAAACACAGTGAGCTTTAACTGTACCCAACAGCTGCAAGTAATGAAGCTACTGGATCAGTTCCTTTGGAAACTGCTTATTTTACGACTGGATCTCCAGAGATGTTTCGGGTTGTATATATTTCAATTAACTGCTGCCACTAAAGGTAGAAACCTTTTCCGAGTATGAGTTGTATACATCCTTCAGTGTAAAGGCTTAAAGGTTATAGCACAAAGTTTGTAATTTGCATGCCTGTGACGTATGTTTTTAGATATACGCAAGTTCAGTGCTTTTTGTTCATTCAAGCAAGCACGTTGCAATAAGGGCACCTTACTGCAGTTAGTGAGGATATTTTCAGTATAAATTCTGAAAATAAAATTTTTAGGGGGAGGATTTTAGGAAAAATCCAACCTAGTCTGCTACCCAGGAAGATGGTCGTAAGTCACAATCTTTTAATTATTTATATGTGAGATCTTAGAAATAAGTGAGTCTGGGACAGAATGGAGGAACTCAAAATTAATCCCAATACTAAGTAATTAGGAAGAATTCAACCTGAAAGGAAACAATTGAAAAACTGAGTTTTATAGTGGGTAAGTGGTGGTAGAAGAGTAAGTCAGGTGAAGTCTTAACTGCATTGGACTGTTGCTGCATTCCCATTATTATTCCTTGTACACACATGCATGTTTATGTGCAACTATAATGAAAACATAACTTCGTTTTATTTTCCCTGATGTAGGTGAACAGAGTAATAACAAAAGGGGTCTTATTTTTATCATGTTGAAAAGAGTAGAGTTCAGCAACAATCCTTATGCTCTTCCGAGCACAAAGTTTTTCTAAATAGATGGTTGTAAAATTGCCATTATACTTGAATTAAAGCATTCTGCTAATCCAAACACGCTTCTGACTAGGTGAGCTACTCAATGGAGGGAAATGGAATTTCATCTCTACTCTCCATAAAAGTAGGTAAGATGTGCTCTAAGGAAGTAGGGCTCCCCAAGGGCTCTGGGAAGCATTGTTCCTGTCCCGCACAGCTGTGCCTCTCTAACTGTTGCCAGGCTTGTGCACTTCCACCAGACTACAGTTGGCCTTTCCTAGTACAGTTGATTCATAGACACCATTATATATGGGAAAGTATATTGTTAAAATGAAACAAAAACAAACAAAAAGAATTCCGCATGGAAGTGAACCACTTTTCCTGACTGTGAGCTTTCACAGAGTAAATTAACTGCACTAGGGAACTAGTTTAGCATTGTTATCTTTTACCTCTTAATTGTCATTGTGTATCTCTTGGCTTCTCACATTGTACATGATTTATATTAATGTATTCTTTACCTGATGTGTTTATGCTGTCCTTACAAATGCATTGGTTCTTCCTATAAAAATAAGGTATTGAGAGAGCTTACAATCTACTTGCACTTCTATGAGAGTTTATCACATCTCTTTTATATAATGTGTGTTACCCTGCATAAAATAAACTGGGTAGGGAACTAGGAAAAACTGTTTTTCAAAGTTAGTCTTTTGCTTATCCCTAAATTAGCGTGGGTTAAATATCCACCCTGAACTTCTGACTTCCTGCAATAACAGCCATATTCCCTTCCTTATAGATGGTGCTAAAGCTGGTAAGAATTCTGCTGAGCAAAATCTCCAGAGAAAATACAAAGCAGCAAAGATTGTCATTGGGGTGTCAAGATACCTTATTGCAATAAAAAAATCAATAAGAAGCAGCAAATGGGAACGTCACTGTGAGTGGAATATAGAAAATGTGTGGGCAAAACGCTTCTGTTGTTCTCTTTTAGTTAACAAGAAGAGAGGTCTCCATCAAGAAACATGAGATCATGTATGTCTGACCAAATTGTTGCCGCTTGTTCCATAGCACAAAGAGATTTGACCTGACTGTAAACTGATACTTGAGTATAATGTATGCCAGTTAGGTAAAGGTCAAGAATTGACCAAGTTCACTTAGTCCAAACCTGAGTAATAATTCCTGTTTGTCAAGCTAAGTGTATTTTACTGCCATATCTGGTTCAGGGGAGGTGAAAACTGATTTCTGCACTGCACCTCTATTATCCAATAGGATCTTATCTATTATGTAATCTACTAAAAAGAATATCCACAGAGTAGGAAACCTTTATGCTTTCCAGAGACCTTAAGACAGTACTGTCTTTTTTGATTTGTGCAATACATGGTGTTGTAGGGGTGCTGTAAAACCAGTTTCAGCTTAACTATCCTCATGTTCTTTCTACTGGCATAGAAATGGAGTTTCTCTCCTGTGTGGTTTGTGTTCTTTCTTTTTTACACAAACGTGCTTTACTGCTTTGCCATCATTTGGACTGTATATTTTAGTTGTGCAGAGTAAAGTTAGTAATGCTGAGATCTAAAAATCAGAGTGTTTAGAAAGAAGAATTAGGTCTATGTATGTTATATCTTTAAGACCCTAATACTTTTGAATACTATGCCAGATCAGTTCTAAGAGCAGGTACGTGCTGAACCTCACTGGAGGAAGAATAATTATTTTTTTAAATTTATTTTGGTGATAACTAGAGGGGGAAAAAACCAACAAAATATAGATATATTTAAAAAATTAGAAAATAATCTTCACCACTGCAACAGCAGGCAAAACACTGTGATTGTAGAGGTCATCTCAGAGCCACTGATCAGGGTCTTCCACACAGTGCACAGTAGAAGCTCTGGAGGAAGTTACTGAAGTGAAAACAGCTACATGGATTAATCTGCTTTTCTTTTAGCTTTCACAAGTGTCCTTCAAAATTCCACTAGGTTCTGCATCAGATGCTTGTATTTTTACCATTCGTACCATCAGCAAGTTCTGTGTTACAGATTGTGCATGACTAGAAAAGTTGATGGAAAAATAAAAGTTGATCAAATTAAGTTAACAGAACAATTTTGTTCTGGACATAGTTGTGAAAATGAGCTTAATCGACTAGGAACACAAATATCTAGGGAAAGGTGCTCGGTGTATGTACTGAGCTTGAACAAAAAGTTATGATCCCTACTGATTGTGGAAAAGTTCTGTCTGCCCATGCTGCGAAGGTGAAGCAGACAAGCAATTACTGTGTTTGTAGATGGATAGCTACAGTAGTTGCCTGTGAAACCGTAGCTAGTTAATCTCCGCGCCCTTCTCTGAACTGTTAGAGTATGTGGTGGGGTAAACGAATAGCCAGATGAACCAGCTGCGGTTATGAAATGGGGACATGCTTAACTAGATGCGATTTGAGATACTACATCTAGAGTCTCTACAGGCAATGATTTCTCCTATTACTACAGAAGCAAGGAGATGGTGTTTGGGTAGGATTTTTTCAACAGTACAGTATATTTTTCAACGCATGGGTAAAAACCTGGATAAAATTCTCAGGTTCTACTTAGTAATGAGATAAGGCAGTTTAAGTATGCAGTAGCTGTATTGCTGATTGAGTCTTCTACACTGGAAGAAGATATTAAAATTTAAAATAGGAGTAATTGGCCCACCTTCAGACTTCAAGAAGCTCTTTGCAAAAGAGCAGAGACAGCAACTGTAAAATATTCTGGTCTTTCTAAAATTGAATTAGAGTCTTGTCAGTGAAACATGGTAGGTTTATTAAATGTTACAGAATACCATGTGAAAAAGCTGGGTTTATTTGCTACAGTTTGTCTCCTTAATTTCAGCTGTATGTATGCTACTGCAGCTTCAAAACATCTGGGTACAGCATTTTTTTTTCTTTCCTGCACCTGCAAGTGTAAGTACATACATAAACAAAAACAAAATTAAATCTTTCACAGAGCCAAAGAGAAAGGGGGGGGGGGACACCAACAAGCCATGAAGCTCAGGGGAGCAGTATGACAAGTACTGAGCTGTAAACAAGCTTGAGAGGGATTTAATTCTTATGACAATCGCCAGTGGTGGCATCTCACATGGACTCAGCATATGCACACATTTCAGAGGAGGAATCACAGAGGACTTAATGCAAATATAAAAAAGCTCAGAGCACATCAGCCTATACTGTTCTATAAATAGCCTCATAAATCATGATGAGCTAAGGTTGTAATTATCTTGATTTTTCAGAATTTTGCCACTTGTAAGGTTTCTAGTTTACATTTGCTATAATTAGACTTTCCAGCACATACAAACTGCAAACTCTTTGGGGTAGGGTTTGTCGTTTTTGTAGGACAAGTACAAGACTTCACTGTGTGCTGGTTTTGGGATGACAGTATGATATAAAGACTAAGTAATAGCTGCTGTACTCAGTTTTAAAGAAGCTTATTTTAGGTCAGAAGCTTTTTTGTTGTTGTTAAGGAAAGAGAACTGCGATGTAATTTGGTATCCAAATTAAATTTTAAAAGCCTCTAATGCACACTTATTACCTAATTACAGTCAGGTTCTTTCTCTTTCAAGTATGCTGCCTCACTTCTCCAGCAATGTTCTGAAAAGTACATACTGCAAACCATACCTTGCGGTCTGTAGTTAAGCAGATTTCCCCATTGCAGTTGATGAGTAGTACTGCAAAATGTAGCCAGTTTTCACATAATCTTCAGGCAGCTTTGAGATGAGTAGCATGTTTCCTGCACTCCAGCCACTACACAGGCTTGCCTCATTTAAGAAACCAGAGCAGTGCTCTATTCACTTAAGATCTTCAATCCAGCTGCTTGCTTTCCTGCTTTCCTCAGTCTGCAATAAATTCATCTGAAGATGAAATTTACTAGCAAAAGTTTAATAATCCCTGGAGGTATGGTTTTGAATTGTCTGCAGGCTCAGCCAACTGCTATTGTGTTGGCTTGTAGTTAAAGTGTAGTTTAAAATTCATTGCAAAGGGACCTAATCTTGGAAGGGCATGTTACTTTACCAAAGTTCTGTTATGTTTTAAACATGCTGAATTTTAAACACAGTTACAGTACTGACGTTTCAGGATTTAAATAAGAGCACTTTTTTGTCTGCAAGTTACTCGTCATTTGCATGATGTAAATACTCAATTTCTTAATCTGTTTCTGGGGGTGTGTGTTAGACATCGCCTGTACTGCAGATGATTGAAAATAGTCTTGCATTTGCCATTGGTGTGAATAACTTTCAAAATAACAATTAACTGGCTTGACTTTGGAGTAGTTTCCCAGCTTTGGCATGGAAAGCTAAAGCTGCTCTTTCCCTTTCTTATAAACACAGTAACACCTTCTGTTTTAAAAGGATTTTTTTTCAATTCTGATTTTCATTTCTAGATTTTTTTCTTTTAAGGGCAAGTAAGCATAAAAGGAGCTTTTTTTTTTTTAGTAAGTATTTTAGTAGTCTGCAAAACTGTAAATAAGCATTATATCTTCTAGGAACTTGTTTTTATTTACTTTACTGATTTGAAGTTACCTGTGTAGATCGATGTATTGGGAGAAGAGCCAGAATTCTTTTTTAACCAGGGGACTAGAAAGAAAATTTTTAACGAGTTGTTTGTTACCAGAGTAGATGGAAGCTTCCAGTCTGAACTGTCCATTATTTTAGAACTTTGGGGAATCATCTATAAATACAGATTCAAATACTGAAGTTAAGCATTAAAATCCAAGCATTTCTGAATCTTTAAAGCCAAATCCCAATGTAGTTTGCATCCTGTAGTGTTCATTTTCTTTTTAAATGTTGAGCATCATGCTGCAGAAAGCCAGCATAGTTATTTCCCAAAAACTCTGGGGCTATAGAGTGCTTGTGTGAAGGTAAGACAACATGTTTCCCTCTCAGAATAATCTTTTCTGCAGATCAAGAGCTGGTATCTGATTTAATAAAACAAGTTATAGTGACTCCATTTCTATTACAATTCTTTGAAAGAAGTATTGTACTCCTTTCAGCAAATAGTTCTTTGCTTGTGGCAAGATGTAATATTTATTACTTTTCTGAAGAGCTTTTAGAAGAAATGCCACATACTATGTTTGCACCTAAAGGGTCTTGTGATAAAGCAGGCTGAACTATTACTTTGCATGCTTTATGGATTCCTGATTTTCAAATACCATTAATCTTCCCCATGAAGAGACGGTCTAGGTTATGCTAAATATCTTGTAGTGATTTTTAGAATTATAATGGATACTCATGTTCTACTTGTTTTGCAGAAGTAGATGGAAAATAGAGAATTCTTTTGTTGATTATGGGCTCATCCATAAGCCTCAACATCTTATGACAGGTAATGTCCTAAGTCTTGACACAAGTAACCAACATAACTGTGTTGTTTATAGAGCAGTGGGTAACCATGTCTGCCCATCGCTGGTTTTGTGTGTTACTGCTGTTTGTAAAGAACATGCGAAATAAGCTATAGCGCTTTTACAGACTTATTTTTAATATCCTCTGGTTTGTTACTCTTCTGATATGTGACTCTTCCTTTGTGCAGTGGCAGTTGGAAGGGTGGTACTGGAAGGACAGTGGATACTGTGTGTGGCAGTAGAATTGCTGATTTTTGTTGTCCTGGGATTATGATCTATTGAAGAGTAAAAATCATTGCAGACAATAGAGAAGGCTGTGGTAGGCTACTATGCCTATGGGGTTTCTATTAGGTTTGTTATCTTTATATAGTGATGCTTAGGTATACACTTTATGATTCCTTGTCAACCTTGCTGCTCTTGTTGGGGAGGGCAAGAAACTCTGTGCTTACCCTAAGATTTGAGTAAAGACTCATTATGTAAACACAGATAGATAGATATAAAACTAAGCCCTTGGGACAATCAAAAGGCAACTCTATACCACACTATATAATTTTTTAATGTTTCTGTCATACAGAAACAAGCTATGACAGGTAATGTGTGTATATGGCTTGTGTTTTATAAGCTTTCTATGCAGGATATTTTGCTTTATCTTTTAACTTTGTTGAATCAAAGTCACATGTCTCTTTCAAAGACAGAAAACTGAATTTAGAAGTCTGACTGAGGTAAGAGATAAGCTGACTGTTATTCTAGTCTTCCTTGTACTTGAGTGCCTTGTATCTGGAGCAGAGTGTGCCTGCCAGGATTCCTCTCACACCCCTCTGCTTCTACCTCTCAAGTAGCCTGGGTTGCCAGTGGAAGGAGTGACTTCAAGACCATGCTGCTGCAGGTGTCATAGTTCTGCTTCTAAGAATTATGGTGAGAATTTCTATAATCAAAGCAAATACCTGTTTCTTAAGGAATATTTTTTTTTATTAACAGAAATTTAGTTTATGGAACTTTGTTATACACTCTATGATTGTACCTACCTTACACTTTTAACATTGTAACTAAAAGTGAGTGAAGAGCAACCTGCCAGTTCATATAGCTTCTTCAAATAGCTTACAATTTAAATGTGCCTTGTCCTACATTTTGGAGTGAGACAGTACTTTTAGTCCTTTGGTTGCATATATTGGTCTAAACATTCAGAAGGTTACAAATACTCCATTTACTAGATGTCTCTTAGTGAAAGACAGAGATTCATTCTACATGATGATAATGACAACACTGACCAGAACACAATTATCCTCAACCCATTGTCTGAATTTAAACCTTGTTCCATTAATTTCAACCTTCTGTGGATGCACAGTAACCTGCAAGATTTGTTGAAGTCTTTATTCTTTTAATTACCACTGGGATATTTTAATGTTGACAGCTGCTAAAATTCTCCAACTAGAGCTTCACATTCATGTTCTTTTCCTCACAAATACTTGTAATGGGATTCATCTGTTTTCTTTTTTATTCCCTCTGTTTATTCAAATGTGATGTGTGTTTCTCATCACACCACTGCAGTTAACTTTTCTATAAATTACTAAAATGCACAGATACTTGCACACATTTGTCCCTAGAGAACAAAGCATGGCATTTTGGTTTTGAATATAAAGCTGATGAAATATTTAGTATGATAATCCTTATGCCTTTCTTTAAAATGAAAGAAATTTTTTACAATGTGGCCATTAAGGTGTTAACTTTCGAAGCTCCTCCTGAGATTTTAGTCTTCCCTATCCCTTTGTCAGTGAGCACTCTTCCAGGAGTGGAGTAACTCATTCCATTTATACTTTTGGTGTTTTACTACCATTCACAGGCTCCTCACCTGCCTCTCCAGTCTATCTCGTCTGATTTTTATTAGCTAGAATCATGGCTTTGTGAACTTTTTTCCCTGGGAAAGTGTAGCCAGATATCAGGTGGGTATTGTATTGCTTCAGGGATTATTAATTTCCAGACCATTGTTCTGTGCTGATGGGTATTTTCACCTGATGTCTGATTGAGAGTTTTCTTGACACAGTCTTGTCTGCCTTGCTTCATCTACAGTGCAGGCAATTCAGGATGCCAGCCTTGTATTTGAATTTGAGTTAGCTTGAAAACAGCTTGGGTGCAATGGCTGAGGGGAGTGTAGTTTAACAGTCTGAGACAGAGCTGTTCAGCCATACAAAGTTTTCTGCTACCACAACTATGTTCCTTGTGACACCTCAGCCTGTTTGAAATCTTGTTGGTGAGTCTCCATTGTACTGTGGTCTTGAGCAGGATTGTCACAGAATAGATCTACAACACCAGTTAAAAGTATGAGACCAGCTGAGATGTAGTCATTAAGAATCTAATCTGCAGAAGATGCATGGTGCAGTGTTGGTCAAATTAAATTCTAGAAGGAAGTCAGGCTTGTATGTATTTTATTTAATTCCCTTCCTCAGTGAGCAGGGAGCAAAAGAATAACTTAATCTAGATGAGTCAGTGTTATCTATCTCTCTGCAAATATTATTTCCATACCAGTAATGTATGTAAATGGGGCACCTAGAAGAAAGGCCTGCTGGCATGGTGATTCTGGGTACCATATTTGCTTTTACAGCCTCTATAGGAGGCTGGCAGGATTTTCGCTCACCACTCAAGGATGGCTTTTTGGGATAAAATGATGCTTAAGCACTTAACCTAAGTGGTGATCCTTGTAGCTATTGACAAGGTGGGGTTAGACTTTGGCAATTCAGTAGTTGTTCTAGTGGTCTTGTGATGAAAAACAGTAATGCAAAGAAAAGATGTGAAATGCTTCATTTAAATAAAATCAGTTCTAGTTTGCCCTGACTTGATTGTAGCTACTTAGGAATCTAAATATAATATGCTGATATTTTAACTGGGCAACTCTGGCCTTTTAACTCCAACCCTCATTGCCTTTTTTCACTTCTATTACAGCTGCATGCAGAAGTCCAACCCAGACTTTAGAGTTTTAGTATATATGTTATAAATACGGTATATTTTTGTTATCTAATTAACAAAAAAATCCTGTAAAAAGTTTCCAGTTGTAAGTTGGAGAAAGGAAGTATTTTAATGGATCAAAGTCAGAAATATGGAGAATAAGCTGTTTTCTAGAATTAACCCTCAAGGAAAATCACTTTAAGCAGAGTGTATGTATATAGTACTTCTAGCAGAACTAGCAGCAAAGTATTTCCATTCCAGTGTTTTCATTTACAAGGCCTTTCCTGAGCAAGTGACCAAGGTGCAAATACTCAAAAATACCCAGGGGGAAGCATCAATCAGATAGAATAGAAGAGTTACTTTGGAACAGTACTGATAAATTCATTGTAACAACAAAAAAAACCAGTCACAGTTTGAATCTTGTTTTTATTTTCAGTCATGTAAAACTCTGTCTCATTTATTTAAAGCCTTTTTCATATTAAAAGCAAAGACAGTGTAGAGTTCCTAATAATAAAAATCTCTGCTCTTTATTAACAGAGACACATACTAGTATAAGGATGCTACCTGTGCCTCAAGAATAAAGAATAACATTGTTTTGTAATACACTGTCAAAATACTTTTCGTCATTAAAGAGTATGTAAAATGTACAAAGCAGGATAAACCAGCTATTAATACCTTCATTACTGTCTGTCAAAATGGCAGCCCTATCACGAAATGAATGAGCTAGAAGGAATAAATGGACAGCTCATAGAATTGCTTTCACAGCGATCTCTGAACAGAGAAGATGCGGTTTTAAGCCTTCAAATTTCAATGCAATCATTTTGGCAATAGCAACATATTAATGTGTTAGGTGTCAAAAATGTTTTGCTCTTTATATTCCATTGTTAGGCTTTGCTTTCTGGGTTGGTATTTTCTTTGGTTTTTTTAGTTTTAAATACATTTTGTGAAATATTAGTGTGTTCTACTCTTTAAAAACTGTTCATCTAACTAGTGTTATTCTGGACTGTAGAATTCAATCTACTAATTCCACTTCTAAGAAATACAGTTGTTGGGATATTGGCCTTTCTGAATTATTGGACCTCTTTGTCTTGCTCAAAGCATATCAGAGAATAATACCATGAATAAAATTCTAACCAGACCACTGGTTCCAGGACGTGATGCTTGGGCATAGTATTATTGAGGCTGATTCCCATAATAACCTGAAGTTTTAACAGTGGCTCTGCTAACATGGCAAATAGAAAACACTCTTTTATAAATCATAGAATCATAG
>VWZY01008618.1:166-14593 GCA_013399075.1 Chloroceryle aenea | reverse complement strand
AAAGGCCACTACAAGGTCTTCCTGGAACTTTCCCTAGGCTAAACAACCCCAACTCTCTCAGCCTGTCTTCATAAGGGAGATGTTTCATCCCTCCATCATTTTTGTGGCCTTTCTCTGGACCCGAACCAACAGGTCCATATCTTCCCTGAGCTGAGGACTCTAGAACTAGATACAATGCTTCATGTTGGGTCTCACCAGAGTGGAGTACAGGGGCAGAATCACCTCCCTTGACCTGCTGGCCATGCTTCTTTTGATGCAGCCCATTTTGCTTTCTGGTCTGCAAGTGCACATTGTTAGCTTGTGTCCTGCTTTTCATACACCAGTAGCCCCAAGTCCTTCTCAGCACAGCTGCTCTCAATCCACTCATCCATCAGATTGTATTCATACTGGGGTTTGCCCCAACCCATGTGCAGGGTCTTGCACTCAGCCTCGTTGAACCATGTGAGGTTCACATGGGCCCACTTGTCCAGGTGCCTCTGGATTGCACTCCATCCCTCAGGCATGTTAACATTCATCTTCGTGTTGTCTGCAAACTTGCTGAAGGCGTTCTCGATCCCACTGTCTATGCCATTGATTTGTCAAGATAATAAAGAATGGTCATCCCAGTAAGGACCCCAAGGGACACCACTTGTCACTGATCTCCATCTGGGCATTGAATTGGATGCAACCATTCAATCAGTCCCTCATCCACTGAACAGTGCATCCATCAAATCGGTATCTTTCCATTTTAAAGAGAAAGCTATACAAGGAAGCGGTATCCTGTTCATACATAGAAGTTTTTGTGTAATGTTCCAAAACCAGCTTTTGGAGGATTGATAGAGCTCAGCCCAGACTGAAAACACCATCTGAGGGACAGTACTGGGCAGCCATATACTCACCATGATTTGCATCTAACATACCCTCATTCTGGTAGAGGGGAAGAGATTCTTGATTTACAGCAGCTCTTGAGTTATGGCAAAACTGTCAGTTATGAATGGGGTTGGACCTGAAGGCTTGCTACCTCATGTACTGATTTTGGCAACAAGCCAAAGATGGCAGGAAAGAGAAATGGACCTTGGACCTTACCTCTGGACCTTGTGGTTAACATCTATGACCCTTTCTTTCATGTGACAGCTTTCCAGGTTCATGCCCATCACAAAAAAAAAAAAGAGAAAGGGAAGGCTCCTTGCTCTAGGCCTGCTTTACTACCAGGGAAGCTGGTGCATCTGGTGCACAAAGTGACAAAAAAAAACCCAAACTATTCTGAATGACTGATAAACTTTTGTATTGATTGTGCTGTCCATTTTTCTTTTGTTGCTGTCTGTAAAAAGAAGTGAAATATCAAATCCACAATCCAGCTATGAAAAGTAGACAACACTTAAGACATACCAGCATAATAGAGACAAAAATGTATGAAGTCCAATTTCTTACTGAATTTACTGAGATACTTGCTATCAGTGGGATAGAGGGATTCAGAACTAAGTTCACTAGTATTTCAGGAGTAAGCCAGAAAACTGAGACCTGAGACAAAATGTCCATTTTTTTTCATTAGTGCTTGAAATATGCAAAGCCCTTGAAGTTTAGTCAGGTGCCTGACAGACTAGATATCTGATGTTCAGTGGCATTCTGAATGACCACAAAAAATGCTCCTTTCGTCCAGTAATATGCATTCATACCATCTTTATGAACTAGAGATTGTCACTTCCATATCAGAACATGGACTCTGTGCCTGAAACTTAATGGAAATGTTTTGTATGCACCTCTCCCGGGATGAGCCAGTAAATTAAACAATTTGGCCTCTCAACCAAAGATCCTTTTTTTATCTTTTAGTCAATATCATTGTAGAATGTGGGTGGCAAAGTGTGGTTCTAAACCTCAGGAACCAGTTATGTGCAAAGGTAAAGAAAACATCAGAAGCAGGCTGAAAAACATAATGATTCGCTGTTGTATTTTATCACTGGATCATATTTTACTCAAATATGCATTAAATATTTCAAGTTCTGAAGTTTAAAAAAATACTGCCAGAATCCCAGTATGGGTTGTTTTTTTTGTTTTGGTTTGGTTTGGTTTGGTTGATTGGTTTTGTTTGTTTGTTCGTTTTTGTGGATTTTGTTGTTGCTTTTGTATGTTTGTGGGTTTGCTGGTTTGGGGTTGGTTTGTTTGTTTGTTTTTAATAATAATCTTAAGTAAGTGACACTTTCTAATTTTGCAGCAATTTACCCAATGAACTCCCGCCATGCTTTATTCCATGCTGCCTAGAATGCCCTTGAGAGAAACACTTCTCTCTCTGAAGACTGAAAAAAGCACATCTGCATGGTGTGTGCTTATTTATATGTGTTACTACCATAAAAAGAGAAAGTTTAAGCACTTTATGCTTTACTACAGAAGGAGACAGCTTTAAGGAACTCATGCATCCAGTTTTACTAATAGCTGACTTCTAGTTAGTCTTATTCTCTCTTTTTCTTCTTCTTTGCTAATGGTACCTGTTCCATTCTGTGCCATGCCTCTATTCTAAATTAATTTATATTGATCTGGACGTGACAAAGAAGAAATTGCTGTGATCCTAACAAAACTGGCTTCTGAAGCTATTTGTTGAAGCTTGCTGAAAGCTGAGTTTAACATTCATCTGAAAATGGTAAATCTGTTCCAAGGATTTCAATGTGGGAATCATGACAATGTTGTTTAGGAAGACACTGCAGGAAAGGACTCTGAGGTCCAGTTCCCTAACAATGGTAGGGAATGGTAGAAAACATAATGTGACCAATCCCTGTCTGGAAATTTACTGCATATTTTCTCTGATTCTTTTTTCTGAAAGGCTCCTCCAAAAGGTCTTTTAAAAATGAATGTTTAGATGTAGTCATGTGCTACTGGTTCTGACCAACTGGTTCTTTTGGTATGTCACGCTATATATACTGCAAAAGTTGTCTTTTAGTTTAATGCCTTTTGAATGCCTTGGTACTAAACTCTAAACACTGAGCGTTGTCACTGCCAGAAGCGGACACTGTCTGTGAAAACAGGCTGCTAACTTCAGACAGTGAAGTTAGTTAGAAGAGAGACAGCTGAAAAGTAAAATCACTGAACAGAATAGTTCTGTGCTCACTGAAACCAGGACAGGTGGTGGTGTGTTACTGAGAGCTTGTGTCCTTTTGTGACCTGAATATCAACAGTGTAATCAAGGTAAAAATGAGACCCTGAAAATTAGTTTAGCTTTAGTGCTTTTTTTCATTAGATATGGTTTTCAAAAACATGTCCCTTGATTGCTTAAGAATAGTCTTCTAGCTGTAGATTTTAAGCAGGAGAAGAAACTATTATAATCAAGTACTCTGACATTTCTGTAACACAAAACTTCACTTACTCATTCCTGCTCTAAGATCTTGAATTGTGATGGAGCTAGAGCATTTGTTCCAGGGAGAACTCATATCTCAGTTTCAAGAGCAAGGAATTTAGAATGTTCATTGCCCTCACAGCAGAAATAAGACCCAACCACTGTATTTGCCATGACCATATTAGTGTTTAATTTGTGAAGCCTTGCTTTCCTATTGGAATTCCTTTTCGAGATGTGTTCTCTGCAAAAAGCTCTAGAGCCGTAACTTCATTTCTTTCACATAGCACCACTTGCATTTTTCTGTTTTACTAATAAGGACTGTAAGAAAAGTAAATTAGAATAAATTAATTTAGAGATTACACTTCATTCAAGAAGAGAGAGACGAGATTACTTTTTTGTTGTTGTTTTTTACGTGCATGGATTTTATTAATTCCTTATATGTAGGTTACCAACTTGATGGAACTTTCCCACATACAACTTTGGTGAGTTACTGGATGTATTACTTAGAGTTTTTGGCCATTTCTGAGAAAATCTAGAGGTTGGAGAAGATAAAATAGGATAAATTAGCATGGATTCTGCATGACGTGATGGGGATGACTAGTCCACTGGAGTAATGAGGAAACAGAAATTCTCAACTACTGGCAAGCTAATTGGAAAGGATACTCAAACACTTCTGCACGCCAGTGTCTCAAAATATTGTCCTGTGTGATATTATTTTTCAAATAGCATTAGCATCACAGAGGCATTGTGAGGGAAATGCACATGTGTGATTATGAGAAAAAAATAATTGCTTAATACATAGAAATCTGACATCCAAGAAAAAAAAAATACAGTGGCAGGTCCAGCTAAGCATGTGCAAAAGTGTTTACAGGACAAGCTGTAAAGCTAGGCAAAGATATCCCTCCTGGGCAGTCAGAAAAGTCATCCCTCTTGGGAACTTCTATAATAGCACCATGGAATCTGCCAGATCCATGGACTACAGTAACTAGACTTTAGCAGAGAAAATACCTGAAGAAAAAAGGAATCGTATCCCCTTACCCTGTAAGCCTCCCTTAGGTTATTTAGACGGTTGGATATTTTCTGTAATAATTAAAAAGAAAAAGCTCTGACTTCTGTGGAATCTATTAGTTCCCTGCAGGTTTTATTTTACCAAATTGAGGACACCTATGTCAGGGATGACAAGCCAAGCAGTATTCATTTGCAGAAACAGTATTCAAAAGTGGGCATTAGTCCAGGAGAAGAAAGAGTTCCCAATGGGTACATTTGCAACCTGATGCTTTTGCACATAATTAACTCAGCTACCAGTAAATCCACTACCAGTACTCATCTTTGAGGAGGTGAAAAAAATATCTTCCTCTCCTGACACTTCCCGTAGAGATCCAAGGAAAGCATGCAGGACACAGAAACACTAACAAGCTTCATCAACACCATTCCCTCAAACCTCAAGTCTCACACAAATGTGAATGATTTTAAAGCACTTTGAAGGTTTTTATACAGATTACTAACATAGGGGTTATCTAGTGGATAGGCAACTTTGGAAAAGGTACTACAAATTACTTGATGATTTATTTGCCATGACTGTTACTCTGTTAAAACAATGAACAGATCAACCCAAAAAGATCACCTAAGGACACCACTATTTTATTAATTTACCCAACTCAGGGTTGGCAACATGATGTTGATCACACAGGTCACATTCATGCCCTGAATGATGAAGTCAAGACAAGCTGGTATGGCATGTATGAGGAATGTCAGATAAAATGTGTGCACTGACAAAGCCAGAAAGACAAATCTTTTTCGTATTTTTCCTTAAACTGCACAAATGAGGAGGCCTAGCAAATGCTGTTGCCTGTGATTAATCTGAACTGGTTTAGTCAAATGAAAGAAATGCTAGTCACACCAGTGAGGCTGTGGACAGTGTATACAATCTTTTGGTTGCCATGAATAGCAAACTCAAATGAAATATTTGACGAAAATTCATTAACTCTAGAGAGGGAGGGAGAATAGCTAACACAGTCACTGTTGGACACAGACAGAATCTTGTAACTGGGAAAAAATTGCAAATATGGACCCCCAATAAGAATTAATATCTGAAGTGATACAGTGAAATATGTACATACATGGCAATTTAACAAGCTCTTCAGAATTATATATTTTGATATACCAAGTAAAATAATCCTTTCCAGAATAGTCAGCTTGCATGATACAAACTGACTTCTTGGGTGGTTTTGTAATCATGAAAAGGAGGAAGAAAAGTGTAGGATTTATTTCATTTTAAATAATGGCAAGATTACATAATTATTTAAATTTATTATTTCTACATTAAAAGGATGCTTTTCAATAATAAATTAATGTTATGCTTTTCTTTGTTGTCCATATCACTGTTTTATGATGAGCTCTACAAAATGTAGTATCTGGGATAATTCCAGGGCTTCACCTGGGAAATCTTAACACTGAAGGAATATTCTATATTGCTGGTAACAGCGGCCTCAAAGGATAAAGATGAGTTGCAGTGATAGTCAGTGGAGTCAGTTCCCATCATTACAAAACCACAGTTAATAATGGCACGAAGACATTCTACAATATATTCCAAATAAGGAAAATCTTAGCTTTGATGTAATTCTAGGTAAAGCAAACTACAGAAAGAAGTGTTTTCTATGAAAACCTCCCTGCCTCCAGCTTTGTGGAAATTTGGGACAAAATGCCCTATGGTCATACGACGAGTGAATCAGGGCTTGCAGAATAATTAACATATCAAGGAAGGCATGAAGACCCTCCATGACAATAAAGTGGTACTAGCTATTATTAGCCACATGGCTGTGTAAAAAGTTATCAATTAACACATCACTGATGGCAGAGAAAAGGAGGGTTAAGTTGCCCCTGTTAGAATAAATGTTTACAGTTATCAGCATAGTTACATCTGGAATCACCACCCAAGGTCAGTTTTGAAGACATGCTACAGGGTAGAAAATTTATAAAAACAAATCTTACTTTAGAAGAAAAAAAGGAAGAGGGAGTTCTGCCTATTATTTACACGAGGAAATCTACTGAATTTTTCCTGAAGACTATGGATGGCTGAAGAACAGGTGGGATTATCACCACAGTAGCATAAAAGTAAAAGCTAATTAATAAAGAGGGGAAGAGGTTTATTAGGAAGAGGTTTATTATTTGCACTCCTTAATGTTTTTAGTTATTTTTATTAACACCTCCTTAACTAACATGGAGAGACACCTGAGGAAAATATCTAATGCATTTTACATTTCAGTGGAGGACTGAGAAAGTTTATAATAAACATATGGGACTTCCAAAGAGCCTTTTAAGGAAAACAGGAGAGATCAAATTTAATGTAGCTGATACTTTTAAAAGGAAAAACATCTATGACTATAACTCCCTAAAAAAGTATAAGAGACCTCACAGCTTTTTTTTCCTAATTTTTCAATATTTTGGCAGGCATATCTATAACACGATATGAGTCAATGTCCTCTGACATTATCTCACAGGATAAGGACAAAGCAGACTGATACACCACCACACCTACAAACCAACAGCTTCATTGCTTCTCTGTGCCACAACAAGATTTCTGTTTCATAGGAGAGCTCACCCTAACTAACCCAGTAGCCATCAACCAGTCAGATTTCCCCTAATAGTTTCTGAACTAGCATAAGTGGTTTAGTTGTAGGTTCAGAGTCACACACTAGATAAACATTTCTGCAGTCATTTCTCTGGGGTCAGGAGATGGCTGACAGCAGAGAAGGAAGAGGGGAGAAAAGGTAGTTAAAGACTTACTGTTGACATTAGAGGAGAAAAAGACTTTTAATAGGATAACACTAAACTAACTTGGCAAAAAATGGATACAAAATACACAACAGTTTAAATAACATAATGGAAATATTTAGCAATACTAAGAAACACTGGGCTAAGGATTGCATTGGGAAAAAAAGTGGAACAAAAGTAAATAGAACAGTTTAACACCTACACTAACAAACACCACTTCACAAACACCTTCCCTCTTGAAGGCAGAGTTTCAGATACAAGCCTAAAACAAGCCTCACATCTAGCCCAATATTTAGTATCAACATAAAAATAGGCACAGGTTATAAACTAAAATCTGAAGTTTACATATATCTGGGATTGTGCTGTTTTTTGCTGGGGTAGAGTTAATTTTCTTCATAGTACCTGGTATGGGGCTATGGTTTGGATTTGTGCTGGAAACACTGGTAATTCAGGGATGTTTTCATTATTGCTGAGCAGTGCTTATACAGAGTCTGGGCCTTTTCTGCCTCCTCAGCAACCCACCAGTGAGTGGGCTTGGGGTGGACAAAATGTTGGCAGGAGACACAGCTTTGACAGCTGACCGCAACTGACCAAAGGTATATGCCATACCATATGATGTCATGCTCAGTATATAAACTAGGGAGAAAGTTGTCCAGGGGCCGCTGCTTGGCAACTGGCTACGTTATCAATAGGTTGATGGGAAGTACTTGTTTTTCATTTGCACCACTTCTCTTTCTTGCGTTTGATTTCTTTCTTTTTGTGTGTGTGTGATTTTCCTTTTCATTACTATTAGTAGTAGAAGTATTAATATTAATTATGATTATCAATTATTAAACTGTTCTTACCTGAACCCACAAGTTTTCTCACTTCCACAGTCCCAATTCTCTTCAACCCCATCCTGCTGTGTAGGCAGTGAGCAAGCAGCTGTGTGGTACTTAGATGCTGGCCCAGTTTAGACCACAACAGGGGTAGGCAGATCCTGACAGTTAAGTAGGAAATTACATGTTTCTAGACATTATTTTTAATATGTATTCTTTCCCTTTGTGACTATCCGGTAGAAGCAACATACTTCCTAACAAATGCACACAGACACTAAATAAAATAACCTCCTGAGTTATTAGTACTGTTTCTCCAAATCACAGATCAAAATAGTATGAAGTATAAAACCAAATTCTAGAAGATTTATAAAGATAGGACATTGCTATCACCAGTACTATTTTCTCTTCAGACTCTGAACACTGCAACTTTGCATGAACTTGTTCTACAGTGAATTTTATTGGTGCTGCAAATGTCTCAGGCCAAGAGTTCAGAGCACCTAATAGAAAACTTGGATAATCAAAATCAAGTGTTCAAAACTATCCTGACACCAAACCAAACATGGAGATTTATTTAACAATTACCTCAATAGGAATGCCAAGCAAATGGCTTTTCTTTCCCAAAGCACTCAAGCTGTTTTGGTAACAGAAATAGGACAGCTACTCCTGTTATTCATGTCCAACTTACAGGAAGTCTGGTGCTTACCAACATTCCGTTTTCTCAGCCTTCATTTTATAGCTAGATCCTTGAATTAACCACAGAAAGGTGGGTATTTTTAGGCTAAAAGCAGCCATTGAACTTTTTTTTTTTTCTGTTTTCTTTCTCAGAGAAATAGCATTTCTTAATCAATGTCCATTAAGGTAAATATGACAGTTAGCATTGGCAGCTGTCACATTTCCTGGATTTTCACTTTGGTCTCAAAGTTTGAAAATACTTAGTAAAAGAAATTTAACACTCTTGCCATGTCTTAAGAGCCTTCCTTGATATACTTTTCACAAAGAAATCACACAAACCCACAACATAAATGCACTCAAAAAGCCTTCAAGTTTAAGGGAAGTTTCCAACAGACCTAACGATAGAGTCTTCATAGATTTTGTATTCTAGTGGAAGTTTAATATTTCTTACCTCAAGTGTAAGAGGTACATTACAAGTACTTCCTTGTAATCTGATGCTGCTTTCATACCACAACAACCTTATCAATTTCATTACATGGAAATTATGTTAGCTAATATCAGAATCCCATTATGCTGTAAGACAAGAATTATCCTGAACAGGTGACTGTCTCAGTACATTGACTTGTTGTTAGCATCGATACCTTCAAATTCAGAATTAGGCCTTGCCTTTCTTTACTTATCATTATTCGCCTTCCTGAAATCCTGTGCCTTTATAAGGACTTTGCTAATTATTTCACCCAGCATGGATGCACTGCAGGGACACAGGAGCCTTGCATTTTGTCAATACACATTCTTGCCCTTTGAGTTTAGAACAGGAGGAGTTTATATGAACAGTAAATGAGGAGGGACTCTCTAAAAGAGTCTGTGAATCTGTTTCTGGGTGGAATAGCATTGGTACACGCCATCTGTGGAGTACAAACACCATCCCGTCCTACAGTATTCTGAAAATAAATAAACTAATGGTGCTTGCCCAAAAAGAACCTGTGAAGAAAATCATAATTATATATTCAGAGAACAGTCTCCCAGAAGATGGAAAATGAGGATAAAGCAAGGCACTGAGTAGATTAGTTAGTGCTAAGATTATGTTCTAAGCACTACAGGAGGCAGAGTCCAGATAAAAGGAAGGAAAAAGAAAAACAACAACAGCAAACAAAAAACCACTGCCTAATCATACATGTAAAGACTGTCTCACAATGAATACCCACAAGAGTACCAGCTTCAGGTGTCACATGCTTTTCTAATCCCAGTGTCTGCCTTTGTAACTTTACTAATAGCTTTTACAGGGGAGATCTGTGTGAACCACCTAAGTGACTGGTAAGCCCCATAATCACAAGGTGACGGAAAGTAACAGAGACTTGAAATTCTCTTTTAAGCAGTTCTAGTGTTGGAGGCAGACTAGTTTAATTAGTTTTTCAATTTAATTCATTTTACATTCACGGATATTTTTACTGATGTACAGCAGAAGGAAAACATGCAGTAGAGTAATATGGAGAGATCCCTGAGACTAACCCCATTCAGAATCTACTGTGAAACTTCCACTGAGCAATTATGGAAGAATTAGTTTCTAATTTGAGTTTATTTCCTGCTATTTTCATCATCCAGCTTCTTTGCCACTACATTTATATGACTGCCGTTTACCACATGCCAGAAATTATCCTTAAGAATCCTTGTGTAAAGTAATATTTAAGTCCGCAGATCAAAATTTCATCCATGAATATTTTAATATTTGTATCCACAATGACCTAGAATCTTTTGAGTGACTCACCTATGCCTAAAAGAAGGCTTTTCTGTCCACAACGGCTTTTGTAGTACTAGACTTTTCCTGAAGGAACCATAAGAAGGAACTACATTTTTCTTCTCAAATATTAATCTAGAGCTCAGACTTCGCTTTCATGATGTAACTGGAAAAGGACCCATTATAGATGACTAAGTAGAAAGGCCCACGGCCAGAACTGTTACACGAAGAATTATTGTACAGCAATGACAGAGCAATATCTTTTGCTAATAATAAGTTAGAAGAATTATTGCAAAGCAAAGATACATTGTTTACACAAGATGTAAAGTGGAACAAATGTATTTTCCAATCAGGCAAATAGAGACTAATCTCAATCTCTAGATCATCTGTAGTGCATAGCTTGCTATTTTCTCAGGCCAACTAAAACAGAATGGAGAACTCCTCCAATCAGTTTCGCAATCAGGTTAACAGAATAGTCTTTATTCTTCACGTTAACAAAATTCTTACAATCTCTGTTAAAACTACTTTGTTGTTTCTTCAATTTTGTGTGAGTCAGGAACACAAAAAATCAGTCTCTAAATAAATGTCAGAAACCAGTAAAAACAAAGCAAGTCCAGAGGGCAAAGCAGTAGTAAAACAAGCAGACAGAGCAAACAGGTAGAATTATATTTTGCATAAAGTAAGCCAGATTGAAAGTTCTCAAAACATACCAGTATAGTTTGGAGACTTTCCCCAATTAATTTTTAGTGGAATACAGTAGAGGGGAATCAGACAAGCATCTTAATATGACAACAAACTGCTATAATTTTATTTATGCTGTTTCCCTTTGCTATTTTAGAAGGGTCCTCTGTCCCCTAACTGTTTGCCAATATCTGACAAATTAAAAGAATCATAAAAATTTAATATACGTCTTTTAGCTTTTCCCAGAGTTCTCCATCCTTCAAGACTGATTGATTAAATAACCACTTTCAGGACATTTGGAAAACTGTTCATAAGAGCTCATTCTACAATAGCTTCTTTTAAGGGAATAATAACCTAAGACTTAAAAGTACTTTAGCACTCTGCTGCATTTGGAAAATCAGATTACTGTGTATATGTGTCTAAAAAAAGTATTGCTTTACTCAAGCAGGAACCATTTAAAAAGTCTGAGATGGGACATCATAAAGGGATCCGAGTACTCCCTAAAACTAAAGAAGCTCCCCTAAAACTAAATAAGCCTGTTAGTACATAGGACGCTACCCCAGACAGATGAAATTCAATGAGTTGCATCCCTTTTGTTTAGCTCTGGCATCAGTGAATAGAGGCTACAGAAGTTGTAGTTTTTTCTATTCTCTTGTGAATGACAGAAACAGTTTTCTACCAAATTTGCTAAAATACTTCTTTATGGAAATTTCTTTGGACTCTTTCTGAGGAAATGACCTTTTTCACTGTTTCAAAGAGATGAAATGCCTCAAAATGATTTGCAATTTCAAGACAGAACAGTTCCTTGGGAAATAAATTGCTCTGTGTATTCTTTTTAATTCCTCCTCTTTTTTTGTCTTTTCTTTTTGTACTTTTATTGCATGAATAGAGTGAAAGGAGCACATACTCTTCCATGAACAGTATGCCAGAACTAATATGCGTCTGCATTTGAAAACTTTTGTTGAATCAGTGCGCCAGAGGGTAAGAGGGTCTTTTCTGTAAACCTGTGAAGTAAATCTGCCCTGAAGATCTTTCTCTTTTCTTTCTCTTTTCTTCTTTTCTTTTCTTTTCTTTTCTTTTCTTTTCTTTTCTTTTCTTTTCTTTTCTTTCTTTTTGAAAGAAAGAAAAAGAAGAAGAGAAGAGATGAAGAAAAGAAAAAAAAAGGAAAAAAAAAAGAAATGAAAAGAAAAGAGAAGAAAAAAAAAAAAAAGAAAGAAAAGAGGAAAGGAGTGCTGAATTTGTTAATTGGCCTGAAAAGTTTAAATACAATCTTTAATTATTTTTTTTTTCAATTTTTGGGCAAACCAATAATAATTTGTAGACTTTATTCTGTTTCACTTGTCGTATCCAGAATTCCACCTCTCCAGACTATACTGTGATTGCTTCTCTGAGGCTAAAATACACCTTTAATTTGAGAAAACCAAAAGATTTTTTTTGAAATGCTGGACATATATATTTGTGAGCACATTGCTGATACTTGCCCACAGGTACTTGCCAAGCCTATTAAATGGTCAAACAGAGCCTTTTGCTTTTTCTGGAATTTGCAAATAGTAGGCATTTGTGGTGTCTTATAACCCTCCAACTCCCCTGAACTGTCATACTGGAAAAGAAAACATTAAAAGATGCATCTGTGCAAGTTAACTTTAAAACAACTTCTAAGGCCACAGTTATAAAAATGGAAAATATATTTCTCTGTAAAGAAAACCTGCAAGTTAGCTAATCAAACTTAGCCTCAGGAGTTCAAAGAGGTGTCACAAAGGGCTTTTAATGTTGCACACATAAAACCAGCCTGCAAAAATAACAGAGGCTTAAGCCATAAATCATAGTATGACTCCTCCTTGCCCAGCTGCATGTTCATGGTTACCTGAACTCCAGACTCCAGCATAGACATACCCAGACCAGCTTTAGATACACTGATTCAAGCATCCTAATAATTATAGGATCAGTAGCATTGTACTTGGGAAAATCTTTTTTTACTTAGATAACAGGAAAGCAACCAGTGTTCAGTTTTGGGGTTCTCACTACAAGAAGGACATTGAGATGATGAAACACATCCAAAGAAGAGCAATGAAGTTGGTGCACAGTCTAGAGAACAAGTCTTATGAGGAGGAGCTGAAGGAACTGGCAACTAGAAGTCTTTAACCTGTACTAAAGAAGGCTTAGGAGAGACCTTATTGCTCTCTACAACTACCCGAAAGGAGGTCATAGCAAGATGGGGCTTGGTCTGTTCTCCTGGGTAACAGGACAAGAGGAAATGACCTCATATGGCACCAGGAAGGGTTAGATAGTGGATATTGGGAAAAATTTCTTCAGCAAAAGAGTCATCAAGCATTGGAGCAGGCTGCCCAGTGAAGTGGTTGAATCACTATCCCTGGAGGTGTTAGAAAGGCTTGTAGATGTGCTGAAGGACAAAGTTTAGTGGTGGACATGGCACTGTTGGGTTAACAGTTGGATTGAATGATGACAAAAATCTTTTCCAATCAATTATCTTTCCAGGTCAAAGATTCTATGTTTCTAACAGGTCCAGACTCTTCCCCTTCTGTCACCACTCATTGCCTTTTTAAAGAGACAGGAATAAAACTAGGAGGTGGTATCTTCCCCTTGTATTGGAGAGATGAAAAAAAAATGCTTCTGAAGTTCAGAAGAAACCTCTTTTAGTTCTGTTTTTCCATATCTTAAGATTGGTGCTGATTTTTAATTTTTTGGCTGAATTGCTGAAGCAGATCTAAGCTCAATTTCCAAATGACGGTAGAGGCTCTGGGTTCATCATTTGTAGAGGGTCTTTCCTCACCTTGATTTAGGCAGCTCAGAGTTAGACCTCCAGCTCTTGGGTTGTTGATGAAGGTGCCTTTTACAAGCAAGTGTAGAAGAGCTGATAGTTCTAGGTGGTTCATCCCCAGTGTCTAACACAGTGAGACATTAATCAGCATCTGGAGCTGGTGAGCACTCTGAGCCTAGACTGATTATTTCAGACATAAATAACTATATTTCCACAAGTTAGTTCCTATTTCATCTAATCAGGTCACTGGAGAACATGGTTGCCACAACCACCCATGGGGATAACATGTCCCCCATGGTCTGGAGAGCTCAGCAGTGGGATTTGGCCGTTGCATTCCCAGAGCAGAAGTTTCCAGAAAACCAATTTCTGCCCTGTCACTAGTCTCCAATGTTAGTGTTTGCTATTTTTCTTGACTAAACGGGTACTTTGGTTACCATGATGCCAGACACTTCACTTCCATCTTCCACAGTACTTTCCTGATCTCTCAGATGTCTGCTTTGCATAAGCGTTTGCTCTACACCCCATCTCTCTTCTCCTATATAGGACAACTCTCCTAGTGTAAAATCAGGGATGAAGTGTGTGTCACAGGATCACAAAGGTCCTGCTCAGCCCAGAACAACTCCACAGGACTGAGGGAGGACATGATCCCAGCCTCCCTACTGCC
>VWZY01008616.1:8066-29810 GCA_013399075.1 Chloroceryle aenea | reverse complement strand
GCTTCCCCCGCAGCGGCAGCGTCCTCAGGGCCAGGCCGAGCTGCGGGCATCTCCCGACACAGCCTCCAGGGCTGCAGCAGAGGCTGCCAGAGCAGCTGAAATCAGCACACCAGACTCTGCCCCACCGTTTTACACACGAGTTATTTTATTTCCTGTGGAGGTGCAGCTGGTTGGTAATGGTGTGAAAAGAAACTTCAGCCCCTGCTTCCCCCTCAGCCATCCAAAAGTGACATCCAGCAGAGGAAGGGAGTTCAAGGAAAATAGTGGGAAAGCCTCAGAGCAGTGACTGGCACCTGTTCCTTAACAGCCCCTGCATGGTCCTGCTGGTGAAGGGAACATCACTCACCCCAAACCTCCTTCTTCCTCCCCCTGCCACCCCTCTTCTGAGAGTGGTGCTGATCTTTTCTCCTCCCCGGGGAACTGTTCCCTCCCCTCCTCTCCACAGCTGGAAGGAAAGGTAACACTAAGGAACTTCTTGGACCGTCAAAGCTTTGTAGTGCAAACAAAACATGTGCCCCTTGCTAGAAAGCCATGTCACAGCAGTCAGCATCACCCTCCCTCTTCTTTATTTACCCACCAAAAGAGGGCTGACCATGACTCTCCCCACGCCCTGACTCAGAACCTCCTCACCCTGAGAGGCTGGTGTGTCCCCTGGCAGTTGAAGGCTGGACAGCCCTTGATTAAATGCTTCCCAACCCTCCCAGCAGAGACTGTGGCCAAGCCCCTTGAGGAAGGTTCCTGACGTGCCCCCACCTGCGGTTGCCAACTGTCCTTGCTCAGGTGATTGCTACTGCCTCACTGCTTTCTCTATTCTGCATTTTGTGGACCTGTTCCTGCAGAAGGAAAGGAAGGATAGAGGTGCTTAAAGCAGAGACTGGGCATGTTGCACCCTGAGTCACCAGAAGCTCTACAAAAGCAATACAGTGTGCAAAGCAAAATCAACTGCTTTTCTGATTATTGCAGCAATGGGATGGTAGCTGCAGGACGAGGCAGCTGCTTCTAGTTCACAGGCCGTGGATTTCCTCAAGTTGTGGATAGTGCACATTTTTGGTTTTCTGTCTATGATGCAGCCAAAGGCTCATAAAAGCACTGCCCAGGACAGCAAATCCAGTGAGGGATCCCAGCAGAATGGGTACCACCATGACAGAGTCAGGACCTGGAAATAAATAAAGAAGGGATGAAGCAGTGAATAGCATTAGTAGGGGAAGGAGAGAAATATGGTTTAACACCCACTTGTCTTTACAGCATTCCAAGCAAGTGTGGAAAAAGATGCTCCTGACTCAGGACCCATCTCACCCTGCACCTAACGTTCCTAAATTACATCTTGGTGTGGATACGATGATATTGTTTCCTTGTTGTACAAAGTAACTCTATGTACTCTTAGCTCAGAACAAAAAAGGACTGCATTGCTCTTCCCTTTCACATGTTTTTGTTAGCTTGCAGCTTTTAGAAGGAGGTCCCTATACACTGACTCTATGTCACTTCACCTAAAACTCAGCCACCTGGAGTAAATATCTCTATTTTTATAACATTCCTCATGCTCAGTAACCATGTTTCACCAAAATACTATAACATGCAGGAAAATCCTTTTCAGCTAGAGGACATTGTCTTATTTTTTCTCTCCTCCTTCTAAAGCTTCAGTCCCTGCAGTGGATGCATGTGGCTGCATCTCCTGTCTGAATGTCTGTCAGATCTGACACCGATTAACCATCATGTTTGGGATCTAGGAAGGCCAAAACATAGGTGAGGGGTTGTTAGAATATAATCTAGTCAGAATAGATGGCTGTCAAGAAGTTTGCTAGAAGTGTATTCTTTTCCTTAGAGCAGAAGTCAAATGAAATCCTGCAAGGGAGAGGAAAAAAACGCCCACCAAACCCACCTTCCACAGGTTTATATAGAAACCTGTTGTTCATTCTCAAAACTGGACCAAATGAGATCAGGTTGTGTGCGTTTCTGTAGCTGTTCCTGTCACTTGGCTGGAGAAGTGGCTCCCCACTTTCAAAGCAGTCCTGGGAAAGACACATGAAAAACATATGGAAGCGTGCTGGTGGCACCTGAACAGAACCTCCTGTGCAAGCCCCTGTGCTGTCCACAGCAACCACTGTGCTGCCTGGGTTCCTCAGATCCAGGCTCTGTCCAGCTCTGCTGTCATTCCGAGAAGCGAGCTGCATAATGCTTGGTCCAACCCCTATGTAAATCTTTATTCCCTCAAGATTAGCAACTATTGGTACCATTTCACATCATAAACCACTCTTCCAGACTTTTAACAAGGGATTGACCAGATATGGGAAGATCCTGATGGGGCGACTGTTACAGGAGGTGGCTGAGCATTGGGAGCTCAGGGAGCTTAATTCAGAGTAGAAATTTATCTGGAGCTTTAGGAAACACAGAGTTTGCATGACATTACAAAAACTGTATGAGCTGGAAGATCTATCATCTCCCATCCCAGTTCTTCACTGATTCAGCTGTACTTGCTGGAAGCACCAAATCTTTCCAAACGTTCCTTAGAGCAGTGAGAACAGAGCCATCCCATGTACCTGTTCACACCCTGTGTTGCCATGCAGACAGATGTTAAGCTCACAGTGCAAGTAGGCCACTGAGTGATTCAGCATCTGGAACAGCTGGATGGTGAAGCTAGCAGCTCTGGACTTGCTGCTCTGCAGTAACTGGATGTGTCTGCATTCCAGTGGCAACCTAGAAAGGGCAAAGAGCAAGCCATTTGAAATTCCAGCTCTCTTTGACTGAAGGCAGGGAAGAGGGGGATCTGCTGACAGAGGTCTGCACAGGTTCTAAGCCAGGTACCTGCATCTACAGGGTCAGAGTCAAACAAGAACTCCACAAAATATCCATGTTTCAGGCTGTACCTGTCCCTGCTGGGGAGGCCACAGTCCTAGAGCAGCAGCTTCTTAGGTTTTGCTACCATTAAAATGGCCACTGTAGTGCAAGAATGATTCAGAAGCACTGCAAAGGTGATCTCCTGCTATAGCCCATACAGGCAAACCTTAAAGCCCTTTCAGAGATGACAATGTGTCACACTTCTAATGCACATTTTCTGTCCCAGAAGTTTTACAGATATCCACCTATGAATCCCCCAGTTCCCTGCACTCAACCCAGACAGGTTAGGCAAGAACAGCAGCAAAATGCTGATGGGAAAAGAAAGGCCCACGGAGAAGCCTGCTCTGCTGGAAGATGCTGTTAACCTGGTCAGCACAGGGCCTGGAGAAGTGGAATGGCTTATTTATATAAAGGGTGGAGGGAGATTTTTCCCTTGAGGGTTCTGTGTTTTATCAAGCCCTTAGTATTAATTAGAAGGCAGCTGAGGGAGCAGAGCTCTCTCAAGAGTCCTTCTCAGTGCTTTGAGCTTACTGTAGCCATAGGATATGAGGGGAGGGGGTCCTATTCCCAGCCCAGGCCCAAAGAGCAGTGGGAAGCTACACCCACCCCTGCAGCTCGGTGCCTGACCTGCGGAACAGGCAGCACACGGCGCCTGCTGCCCCTGGGCTGGCGGAAGGTGTCACGCAGCACGAGCGGATCTGGAGCACGGGCTGGCTGCTGTTACTCTGCATGGTGATTAAAGCCAGGAAGGTCTCTTGGGAATGTGTTGACTCTTTAATCTCAGGGCCTGCATCTGCAACAGGGTGCAAGTTCATCTGCACAGTGTAGTTACCGGAGCCGCAGATGTCATCACTCACAACTGCAAAGCTTTAGGGAAAGAAGGAAAAAAAGCTGAGGCTCAGCTTGGCTGCCCAGCCTGTGAGAAATAAAACAGCATTAGGGCGAGTTCTGCATCAAACCAGTTAGTTGAGAGAAATGAACAATATGTAGACGCTGGCACGACTGAGCCCTCCCATGCCCAGAGCTACCTCCTGCCTCTGCACAGTCAAATCAGTTGAACACAGGGGAACTTTTAGGTGTTTGCTGGGTGGGAATATCTACCTTCTTTGCCAGTGCATTTGATCACTTCAGCACTATCAACTGCTCCCACTTGCACATAGATTGTCTTTGGGAGGAGAGGCAGAGAGGTGAAGGCTGTTGTCAGAAAGAAAACTAGGTCTAAAGAACAGCACTGATATCTGAAATGTGGAAAGACCCTCTGCTGGTTTTTTTTCAATACAGTGCCATTGCTGAACAAACTGTTTTTAAAACCACAATACAGCACAGCCGTGTTACCGAGCCCGTGGAGCAATGTGGATATCAGCCCCTCCCCTTAACTCACCCAGCACAGATATGCAACAAATGACACCGAGGTAATTACCCATTCAGAACGGTGGCATCTGACTGCAAACCCTTCCTCTGGTGCGAGTCGCTCCGCAGTGCCCTGGGCTCCAGCTCCAGCAGTGTTAGAACAGTTACTAAGCCTTCAGATGTTTCTTCCGTTACTTCGTGTGTCTGAACCATCTCCTCTGCCTCTGTATTCCAGAACAGCCTCTCAGCCTGTCCAGTGCTTGCAACACCCAGCAAGGAACTGCCCTGTGGTGTAAGCGCCGCTGGACTGCCAGAAGAATATAAGGGGCTCTCTGGGGTTGGAAGGAACTGGTTTGGGTCTCTGTCTAGAGGTTTAGGAGCATCACTGACAGCTACTTTATTGAACAGAGCTGACTGATTAGTAACCTCAGGGACAAGCCTCTTGGCCAAGGCAGAAAAGGCTTTTGTTGGGGATAGCCCCGTGTCATACAGACCAGTGTCAGGGCTGGCATGACCAGTCTCATGTTCAACCTTGTGTTCCAGCGATACCTTCTCCAGCAGGTATCTTGCCGACACCTGATGCGATACAGACACAGGTGCCTGAGTGGGGAGCTGGCTTGCAGCGGCTCCATCTCCTTTCACTACCATGTCCTCACTCCTCCCCACTGAAGTAGAGACTGCAGGGGATTTGATCACTTCAGCAGTTGTTGGCAGCAGCACATTTGGATCAGCTCGAGTAGTTGATGCTGGAAGGTGAAACTGTTTGTTGTTTCTGAGTGAAGTACTGATATAATCATTCTTAGCTGCAGCAAGTGAAGTCATTGCTAATGCAGACTGTGATGTGGGGTGTATCAACTGAGGCTGTCTCTGAAGAGCAATAGATGCTGCAGAGACAGATGGCTGTACGAGAGTTAAAACCTTACTCCTCAAAGCTGCTGTGGGGGGTTGCTGTGTCCTTGTGTTTAACAGAGACACGCTTGTGAATTTACCAGTTCCTATTCTTCTTGCACTTGTGCTGACTGCAGGTGGCTTTGTATTTTCTTCCATGCTGGCCTGGGAAAGTAGTTTAGGAGGGGTTTGATGGATTTGGTCACGTTTTATGGCTGACAGCAGGGGAACATGTGTAGAGGCAGGTGAAGGGGGGGTTGTAGGAGAGCTGGCATACATGCTTGGATGGGTTAGTGTGGTTAGAAGTTTCCCAGAAAGTGCTGTTTTGATTTGGACCTCTGTTGATAATGCAGTACGTGCTGGTGCTGCTGTTGGTCTCCCTGTCATTACAAAGGGCTTTGGCACAAAGGGAGTAAATGTCAAATGTTCAGGAAGGGCAGGTTTTACAGACATAATGTAGGTTTGTGCTGTGTTCCCATGCACAGTGACTCCTGAACTGGCCATGCTGCCTGCTGCTGAATCTTGGTGACCATTTCCAGCTGGATGCACTGAGAAAGCTGATGTTGTGCTGGGTACAAACAGAGCTGGTGATGGCAGCCTCTGAAGTGACCTGGTACTGAGGAAACTTTGTGACGTGAACTGCAAAGGCAGGATGCTCGTGAACATCTTCAGTGGGTAGTTTATGGTTCCAGCCGAGCGCAAGGTTGAACACCCCGTGCATTGTGCATGGACAGAGGAAGGCGTGGACACTGAGCCTTGGCGGTGGCCAGTAGCTTGCAGCATTAGTTTCTTACTGTGCTGAACCTGATGTCCAGCCCCTGTGATAGGAAATGGGGGTTGGGCTGACATTTGAAAATCAGGGAGTCCCGCTGCTGACAGTAAAGGAATTACAGAAGAAGAATACGGCTTTTCAGTGGTAAAAAATACTTTGGGGGAAATACGGGGGCTATGCTGTGCAGACACCACTAACGGTGGTGCAGTGGAGGTGAAGGGCTCTGCTAACATGCCATTAAGTAACAGCAGGTCAGTCCCCTTGGCCCCTTGGGACTGGGGAGCAGGCACCTGCACCTCTTCAGCCAGCCCGTGCGGACTCGGGGCCTGCACTGTAGTGCTAGTCCCCATCCGTGGGTCCAGCACATGATTTGGTGCTGAGGAAGCAGCTTGAAACAAACTAGAGATGGCTGTGTAATGAGGGTTAGTCAGCACTGGCTGAGTTACTTTTGTTTTCTCTGCTTGTTGGTTAGATGTAGTGGAGGGAGTAGCTTCAGGCCTCAAAGACTTACTCGTGGGATAAGAGGAACCAGTTTTCTTTGGGATGTTATGGCTGCTTTCAGGGGTACCCACCTCATGATCTTGGTTGTGCGTAAACAAGAGGGCAGTTTTGTGGCCATCTCCACCCTCAGGAGAGGGCACCATCTGTGAATCTGCTCTGTCAGTGGTCAAAAGGATAAATACAGGCTTAACCAGAATTAAGCTAGAATGATTCACATTTAAGTTCGCAAGGTCCAGCACTGAAGAATTTGATGCTGCCAGGATTTGCTGAACAGAAACCAGACCCCCAACACTGGTATTTGGGAATTTTGTAGGTAGAGAGGTGTCTTGCAGGGGCTGCAGGCATATCATACCATCAGTACTTCTAAGCAGAAAAGACAAGTGTGGGGATGATGGCAGCATTATAAGGCGATCGCCTCTAAAAGCACTAAGGTTTTTGGTAGCTGCATCTTGTGACGTACCCAACTGCTGTGCTAGTGCTTGAGCCAGGTATGCTGGCATCTCAGAAACCCTAGGCACCACCACTTCAGGATGTGCTGCTGCTGAGCTGGACTGGCTTCCCTGTGCATGGAGCAAGGGTGGTTTCGAAGCAAAAGCAGCCAGGCTTCCAGGCTGCTGGATCTGGGAGGTTGAAAAGGCAAAGCTTTGAAGAGGAACTGTCTGGTTCCTGTCATCATGCAGTCCAGAGAGGCTGGGGACTGGGCTTGCCAGTGCAGTCAGTGAAGCAGAACCAGTTTTACCTATCTGTTGTAGGAGACTTATCTTTCTCTTGGAGTCTTCCACTGTGCTCCTCTGCAGCATCACAGGAAAGGCTTCCTGAGATACAGGATGGGCAGAAGTTCTGTGAACCAGAGACCCAGATCCAGTAGATGTGGGTGAAGTTGACAGGCGAGGTCGTGTCTCAGCAGATGTAGGGATGCCCATTAGCTGCAATCCAACAGAAGTGGGAGAAGATGTACCTGGTGGCTGAAGCCCTGCCTGAACAGAATCTGGAGTGCTCACAGGCTGAAAGGCTGCGTTCTCCAAGGTAGATGTACCTCCAAAGAGCGCAGCTGTTATTCCCTTTAGCTCTTTAGTAGTTTGGGAAAGTTTCAGTGTGGGAATAGATGGCTGGCTTAATGAGGATGAATGAGCAGATACCTGTAGTGTGGCAGGGGATCTGGGTTTTTCAGGCTTACTTGTCATCACCCGGTGGTCAGTATCTCTCTGCAAAACTACAGCTGCGATTTCTTGAGCACTCCTGTTGGTTTCTTGGGAAACATGTTGTTTAGTACAGTTGAGAGTCTGGGACAAAGACAGGGGCTGCTGTCTGTCAGTTGTGCTAACAGGCCCTGGAGATGGAATTATGTTATCACGAGCTAGAGCTTCCAGATTCATCATTAACAAAGAAGAACGTACATGGCCTTGTGGGAGTGACTGAAGAGCAGGCAGCTGGGTTGGGCGTCCAGAACCATTTATTACAACTGCTGTTGTGTTTCTGACTTGACTGTCTGTAGTTTCTGACCCCAGAGATAAAATAGGGGAAAACTGAATTCTGGAATAGACTGCACCAAGGTCCCCTGAAGCTGGCTTTTGTAGCAATGCAGAAGGGGTAACATTAGCATCCGTAGCTTGAGGAGTCTTCAGGTATGCAGGTGTCACACCAGCTTTGTTGTCAGGGTGCACTTGGGGTCCTCCATCTTTCGGCCTTTTGCTAATGGAAGGTGTTCCTGTCGGTAACCAACCCACTCTTGAACTTTCAGGAGCCATCGTAACTCCTGTAGCAAATGGAGATGCTGCTATTTCTTTCCTTGAAGGGTGAAAATTCACTGGTGAAGTCAGAAGAGATGTTTTAGGACTTGGCACCTCCATCTGCTCGATAAGCGGAATGGAAGAGAGAGCTGTAAACCCATGAGAGTCTTGATGTGTCCCTCTGGTGAGGAAGGGCTGAGGCAGTCCAGTGCTAGAGCTGGTAGGGCTGAAAGCAGCCTCAGTAATGTTTCCTGGCTTCTCTCGCAGTGACCTGTCTGTCTGTTCCAGATGCACAGTAGTCTGTGTCCCTTGTGTGGAGACAGGGATACTTATGCTACTCAGGAGCTTGCTAGGAAATGTGTGTCCATCCTGGAGTTTTAAAGCTACTGCTTCTGTGTGCTGTTGCTGAGTCACCTCCAAGTTTGTAGCCTCCTTCAGAAGCACGGCTGTTCTTTTTGTGGCTGTCTCTGTATGGACAGGAATCAAGTCAGCTGTTGTTTCATTGGTAGGATCAACTGCTGGACTCTGAAAATTAAAGGTGACCTCGTTTGAGTTATATTCTGTAATGGAAAACACTTCACTGGGCACTGGGCTGCTCTCAGCTCTTGGTTGGGCTTCTTCTGGCAAGCTCAGGTCTAATACTTCATTGACGTGATGTTCACTCCTGGAGGCACCTAAGGAACAGAAAACAAGCCCCTTGTCTGTCCAGTTGTACATGAACTTTACGCAGCTCACAGCAACACTTGGCAACAGGCAGAGAGGGAAGTGGAAAGTGAAGTGGCTGCTGGTCCATACAGAACCCTAAAGGAGGGAGGATGAGCAGCTCTGGCACTGCCACCCTTAGAAGCAGCTGCTGTAAATCTGATCCTCTGCTGTTCACATTCAGCATCACAGGACACTTCATACTCCTGCCATACTGACCCAGAGAATTAGCCAGCCAGAGAGGAACCCTTTAGCTTCACTGCAGAAGGATACAAACAACAGCCTAAGACACAGTGCAAATGAAACCCTCAGGCTGCCCGAGGACAGGCTGGTAGCTCTCTACTAAATGCAAGCTTACTGAATACGTGAATGAGCTCACCCACCTGGCTCTCCTTAACCACTCCTCCTCCCCCAGCATCTCACTCTACCACGGGTTTCATCCTGGGTGACCAGGCAGGACAAAGCTGGTTCACTTTGGGGAGGGACACAGCACAGACAGAACACAGTAACTGCTCTGCTCTTTTAACTACGCATGTTAAAAGTGGGTACTTTGTCATTTAAAAAGAGGCAGACCTGTGGTTTAAAAGGCTCTTGATTTATCCCAGCATTTTATTTTTTTGTCTTCACATTCAGAAGGTTGACATTCCCAAGCACACATTCCAAATAATGGGCTCAAATATTAAAGTTTTTGAAGAGGAAAGTACATTAAGCATTTTTCCTTAGGCATCTGCCAGCAAATACTTGTATCTAAAAGCTAAAAAGCTATTATGCATGCAAGTGTTATGAATTTCAATTGTGCTTTTTGATAAAGGCAAAGCAGGGGGTTAACAGTTTTGCTTCGGATTAAATCCTTGGGCTTGGCACCCAGTGTAGTGCCTTAAGAGAAGATTACAGCTTATCTGTGGTCATTTGGAGGACAGTACTAATTTAGTCATCAGCCACAGGACTTATCCTTTGCTTTCCCTTCCCTGAAGGCGACCATCTATTCTCTGGGGAAATGGACCATCTCTGGCTCGGGTAAACAGCGCAGCCACGTCCTGACTTAGGGCCACAATACTCCCCCAACAGAAAGCATTTAAACCGTATCTTGAGCCTAACAGCAGAGCTGCTCAAAGAGAAGTGGCTCCTTCATCTCCTTGTTGTCACACACCCGAGACCAACGGCACAATATTTTGCCTAGTTTTTCTGCTGACTGATGCTGGAGGAAAAAGGCAGAAAGACAGCAATTGAGATCATAACAAAGCCCATCACTCACCAGATAAATCCACCAGGCCAGCGGCAATCAGAATAAAGATGGGGAACTTGTCCTGCATCTTGTGAAGCAGCTCCTGGGTCATCCCAATAACAACATGTGCAGCCAGGAAGCAGCTCTCTAAGGACTCTCAGCTGCTTATCAAGGGGCATTTGCTGTGTCTCTTCTGGAAAGGCAGAGTATTGGGTTACTTTATAAGAGTTGAGGCCAGACAGCATCCAATAATCCCTTCCAAAAAAAACCCCAGCCTGAACCAATTGGAATCAATTGATTTCTAACGAAAGAAGACAGAGTGTTCACAAGCATGACAAAGACAGAAAGTGTGACTGTAAACAAGAGGCTGCCTCTGCAAGGCAGCTCTTTCTGAAGAAAAAAAGCTACCTTGAGTATTGTATGCAGTTCTGGGTCCCCCAATTTGAAGAGTGAGAAAGTCCTTGAATGCCTGTAGACATTAGGAAGCAGCCTCTTCACTGAGAGGGGGGTCAAGCCCCAGAACAGGCTTCCTAGAGGGGTGATCGATACCCTGAGGCTATGTCAGTGTTTAAGGAGCATTTGGACAATGCTCTTATTAACTTTTGGTTTGCCCTGAGGTGGTCAGGCAGTTGGACTAGCTGATAGCTGTAGGTCTCTTCCAACTGAGCTACTCTCTAATTCCAATTTTACTCAGAGGTCTGGAGGTTTTGCCAGTTTATGCCGAGACAAATAAACACAGGGATCGGTGTGGAACCCAGATGGAGACATTGCACTAAAGCAATCCATTTGTGTAGATGTTTGGCCAAGTAAGATGGACATTCTCTCTGTTACCCTCCCAGCAGGGCTACACCAGAGGAAGGCTGCTGGTGGTGCTGCTTCTATCATTCTATCCAGCCTTCTAGAACCTTTCCTCCCTAGGCCTACAAGCATTGGTAAAGGGTGTTCTTCATTCCAGAGAAGCAGAGAAAAGCCAACACACTGAAAAGAAGCAGATTACAGCACAGCATTAACCCCACCTGGCTCGGAACAACCCGAATTAACACTTTGCCAAAGACAGGAATGAGAACCATAGGGAAGGAACAAGCACAACAAAGACTTAAGCACAAAATCTAAGCTTTCACAATAACAGAAGACAACACCAGAAGCTTCTTAGGCAAAGCTGCAGCTATACCCCTTTCCCATTTAGCTGTAAGGTCCCAGTGTCCTCACACATATTTACCAGAAGATCGTAAGCAGCATAGATCAAACATCATTAGTGCCAGGCAGCTGTACACACACAAACAGAGAGAAGATGACAGTGCAGGTTAAGGGGAGGAGAGAGAACACTGTAACGTGGCCATAACTGCTGCAAGTGCAGTGGAAAGAAGTAAAACCACAAATGAGCGAATGTCAGATAAGTAGCATAAGGACAGCTCAGAAAAGCACTGTAAAAGACACCGAGGACAAGGTGATTGCTCTTCAGGGAAATAACAATAAACCATTATCCATCCATCAGCACACTGATAAAGTGTGGTCTGGCAGATAATACAAGAGATCAGGTGCTGACAGATATCATTTCCAGTCCGAGCCATGTCACTCACCTGCATGTGGCAACCAAGGTCAGGTCACTTCATCTTTCTCCTACTCCAAGTAGTGTAGGAAAGAAAATTATCCTGACTGGCGTTTGCACAGCACCTGACACACAAGGCCCTAATTTTACTCAGGACCTCTCCTCTAAACCAGCACATCCTAAGTTATCACATCAGCTAACACATTAAATGCATTCAGGAAGGCTCCCTCTCCAGAAGTTCTGCATCTCCAGGTTGTGCTCTGTTTCTTCCACTGGTTGACAGTCTACCCATTGCCTGGTCTTGTCTTCACACAGCTGATAGAGGCCAAGCAACTGCTATGTGAAAGGTGCAATTAAAGAAAACCAAGCTTGTCAGTCACAACCTAGGAAGATCATTAGCTTCAGGCTTTTAAGGCAATTTCAAGTTTCCTGTAATTTTCTGCTGACACCTAACACTGCTGTTCCCCTCTGACATCCTGCCTCTGTAAACACAAGACTCGGTGTCATTTTTCCCATTAAGACAACACTTGGTGTTTGTCAGGTTTAGAGCATGGTGCTTCTTTAGACCTGAACCCTCCACACAGTATTTGTTAGACATTTGTGTGGGCAGAGTGTAACTTCACAGGAGTAGCTTATAAAAAACCAGACAGTGAGATTATCAGTTGTATGCTTTTCACTGAGGGGGGATTTTGTTTTGCCCTGAAGTGGTGAGGCAGTTGGACTAGCTGATAGCTGTAGGTCTCTTCCAACTGAGCTACTCTATAATTCCAAGAATTACAAGAGAATTTCCTTCTCTGGGGGCAGGAAGATCATTCAGATGGTATTTTGAGAAGTAGAGGATATATCATTTGCCAGCCACTGTTCTGAAGGGACAGGGTTACAGACAGAATAGACACCCATGGGTGTCAAGAAGTGGTTTTAAAGTCAATCATGACCAGCCTATGCTAGTTCATATATATTCAATATATTCTTTTGTTTCCTGGGTTAAAAACCAAGGCAAAAGGAAGATTATAGTTATGGCCATAGTCCTTGTCTAGCCTAAGCCTTACAAGCTGCTATTAGAGCTTTGTATCTGTGTCCATCTGCTTACTTGCAAAGAAACTATTCCTTCCCTTAGACAGTTCATATATATTCAATATATTCTTGCTGCTCTGGGAGCACCACCAGAGTCCTCAACAGATATGCTTTCCAGCAGCACTGCAAACTGCTGCTTTGGAATACGACGCAAGAACAACGAGTTACTGCCCTCCCTTCCAAATTACACTTGCCATGAGTAGCGATTCATTTTTGACCTGTCCAGAAAACAGAGACACCAGAAGGATACATCATTTGTGTTCAAAAAAATAACCGTAGAGGAGGTTAGGGATGAACACATGAGAAACTACTTAAGATCAGGAAGGTCAGCTAATGTTCTTACTCCACACAGAAGTGAAGGACTAAGGGATACTATTTAATTTACAAGGATAGTAGATTGGGGATGTGAATTTCTGTGATGTTCTAATTCATACAGGAGCCTCATTGTTCTAACTTATCACTGATTGAATGCTTAGTGAAATTAACACCAAGGAACTTAAGCAGCTACATAAGAGGTGTCTGGTTTAAGCAAGGCACAGTGCTTTATCACACAACCTAGCCACTGGAGCACAGCCTATGGCATGGGGTAAAAAGGATTCTTCAAAGTCACAACTCTCAATTTATTTCCCTTTTCTTATACACTGGGTACTGGACTCAAACTGGAAAGTAGACTAGATGAGCCACTGGTCAATGCTTAAACAGCAAGGAACTCACCAGTAAGAGAGGACAACATAATTTATTAAAGAAAGACAAGCTTAAGGCAAGCTGTTCTTTTAGTAGTTCACCTAGATAACAAATTGATACTTCTATTGATATTGTTCCACTGGCTTCTAGGGAGGGTCAGCCAACACTTGGGAAAGGGTATTGCAGAAGAGAAGAGAATGCTCAACAGCACGTGGTATCAGCAGCACATTTCAAGAGCTCTCCTGAAGACTTCAGATGCTGTGCACGTATTTCATTGAGGAGTTCAGGATGGCCAGGCCATTGAGCTTCCGCAGCTGAAGAACGTGCCTGAAAAGAGCACAGAAAGGGTGCTGGGGCAAGACGACGAACAACAGGAGGTGTAGGCTTCCACTGTACCCCGTGCCCAACCCGTCAGAGAAGTTCCATGCTGTATTGCTTTTGATAAATTCATCCTGAAGTAAGATGGGACACAGTTTCTAGCTAACCATTCCCCACAGCGAGGAAATGAGTACTGGCAATTGTCCTGACAGGCACCATTTCCAGTCGGAGACAGTAAGGGGTTTCCATTCTGTGTGCCGAGCATTTTGCACATCTCAGAGCAGATACTTTATTGCTCATTTGGAATCTGCAGCAGAAGCTGATCACTAAACTTCTGAAACCTAGGCACTGTCTCTTACTTTCTGCAGCAGTTCAGGATGTGGATTAGCAAGTTGAATTCAGTTCCTTTGTCTGGAACACAGAGCTTGGCATACTCTTGGCAAGCAGCAGCACACGACATTCTTTGCTGACATTTATACTTCTGTTTTGCTCTCATTATCACTCTGACCTCTACAAAACTTACAGCATCACTCCTTCTCCTTCCATTCTTCCAGCAAGGGTAACATTAGGAAGCAGTTCAAAATGAGCTCCTCGAAACCCATTAAGACAGATAACTAATAACACAGGAACCCTAAAGCAGAACTGGGGGAAGTATCACAAGGAGAAATCCCAGTCAGAGGACGGGACTTTGTGGAGTACTCAAACTCACCACCCACCCTGTACCCCCTTGCCCTGCAAACAGGATCCAGCTTACAGTGGGCAGTTTTTCAAGGATTATCACCTAGTGAAAACCAAATGATGCAGGAGAACAGCAGCATTTTTTACAGTACCTTGGTTCAGCGACACAAAGCTTCCCCAGAGCAATTGCTGCATTCTCCTGCACTGAAGTTCTTGTGGCATCACCACCGGCATGTTTCAGTAAAATCATCACAACATTGGAATGCAGTAGGGATGTCGCTGCTCCAGGCACTGCGAGGCACTGGCCAAGGCAGAAAGCAGCATTTCCCACAATCATTTCATTCTCCGAGTCCAAGACCTTCAGCAGTACACTGAACCCTGGGAGAAAGAGAGATTACTTGCACAGGGCCCACAGATGTTCAAGTGGCACTGGTATTTTCTCCTGTCTTTACCTAAACTCCCAGGGAGTGACTTGTTCTGCATCAGGTGTTTTTCTAGAAAGCCTGGAGAAGCAAGGCACTTTCACAGCAAGATTCAGGATGCAGGACGCTGTCTCAGCTTCACATGCCTGGATCTCTCTCAAAGCTGACTCTACACTCCAAGAGGTTCTCTACCACAAAGCTCAGATCTTGTGTTTCTGCACTGAATAGTTGTCTGAAGCTCACCATGCCACCTCAGCTGCTTGCAGGACCTCACCCCACCAGACCAGCACAGCAAGAGCAGAGTAGAGCACTTACAGCACCAAGCTACTTGTGTTAAGCCAGAAATGTTGTTGGGGAAAGAAGAGTTCAAAAAAAGGAACCTAAAAAGCTTCCTGTATACTCTTAGCTAACAAAGCAGTTCAGCTCATCTACTTCTGTCACCTACAGTAGCATACAGCAGCAGAGTACTTTGTCTATACTCCTGACACACAGCAGTTTAGCTCCTGCTGGCATCTGTAAGCAGCAGCAACATCTCAGGCCACAGATTCATTTAGATTGACTAGAATCAATTCAATAGACTGCTTTCCAAATAAAATACAGCCACAGCTTTCACATGCATGCAGTTTCCTTGGGGGTTACATAAGTTGGCTTTAGCTTTCTTTCATGGTCCCATCTGTTCTGCCACATCACGTTCCCACTCTTCTGCTGCAGTAAAGTCTTCTGAAGAGGGAAATTTGCTCCAGACAGCAACAGTAGCTGGTGCAGAAGCTGAACTAAATGGCCCAGTTGGAATAAAATTTAGTATCAGGGACTATAGCTCGATTCTAACAGGCTCCTAGCAACAGGGCAACGTCTGGGTTGGCAAACAGAGCTGACAAAAGGAAGAAATAGTGACTTCTCCCAAGTTTAACACGCAGGGTTTGGTGAAATGAGGAGTATTATTGCTCATCTGAGGAAATGAAAGCTTCACCTACAGATAACACTGAAACTAATAAAGGGTGCACAAAAGAAAATGATTCTTTGAAAGGCTCTTCTTTAATGAGTGGAAATCCTTAGGGTTCAGCTTGAACTACATGAGCTGACAGTTTCTTAACAGTTTCATCCATTTAGGTAACACTTAAGTATTCTCTGTTGTAGTTGAATTAGCATTAACTGAACCTCCATTTTAAAGCAGAGCTACAGCACATGACTGGAGCAAACATCCTCAAAACCACCCTAAGACGCCTGGTCTCACATCATCACTCTGTCTCTGTATCCATTTCCTTTTAATACCAGGTCAAAAATCCACATGCAAAATGAAGGAAAATATAAACAGACTCAACCTCTGGACCTCACCCGTCTAAATGACATCTAATTTTAGCCACTAACTTCAGAAAACACAACCCAATTCAGCTCCAGCTTACAGGCACTTCTTTCCAAATACACACACTTCTGGCCCCGAGAAAGCTCATCAAGCCATTTTACTGGAGTGAAGCAGTTGTTCTAGCTCAGGGTCACTATCTGATCTGCTTCCCTCCCCACACAGAGCTAAGGCTCACTAAGCACCATTTCAGGAGGTAAAACAGCACATTACTCAAAGACCATGGCTCAGCTCTTGCAGCAGTAAACCCCAGTGTTCAGTTCCACTCTGGAGGGGAAGAGAGCAGCTGGGTGACACAGGGATTACACCTCTGCATTCGCTTTCTGATTCACAGCTTTGTCACTTACTTTTATCTGACTCCACCAGATCTTCTTGAGCTTGTCTGTTACTTCGGGTGCAGACGGAAAGGGTCTTCACAGCGTAACTGGATGTGATTTGTCCTCCAGCCTAGATTCGATTAAAGCATACATTAACACACACATTCATACCCCAGCTTACTCACAGCTACCACAGAAGCAGTTTGGGGTTCTTTGTGCCTAAGCCCAAATAGCAAATTAAGACCTTTATAGAGCCTATCTACTTAAGACAAACATGGGCTGAAAATGACAGAACCACCACCTCTTTCCTGCCAGCAATGAGCATACAATATTCCCTGAATCTCTGGAGCCCAGTTCCTTTCCCTCTTAACTCCTCTGATGCTTGCTAGTTACAAGAGCCAAGCTGAGTGCCACCTTTTCCTAGGCTCATGTTATCTGCATCCCAGCAAACCTGCAGAATGCCCCTCAGGCTGGGTGGGTACACGTTCCACAATGCCTACGGAACAACATACACTTCCTCGAGGGAAAAAACCCTCCGAAGCTCGTTTCATTCTAGCAGTCTAGTCTCAGAGTGGCTGCCTAGCTTCATGTGAAGCCTGGGAGCACTGTTACATGGGACAACACAGCCAGAGTGATCCCCATCCTTCTCCCACAGAAAGGGGCTAAACACAGGGTAGCTAGGGTTTAAGGGACAACACAAGCAGAAGTGAATTAATTTACTTTCAAGACTTTGATCATCTTCTTCACCACTCCTCCTTTCACTACTTCTTCTACTGCCAAGGACGACGCTGGCAGGACACGACTCAGCACTCCAGTGGCTCTCTTCATTAGGAAATAGTGAGAGAGAAGAGAAAAGGAGTTTATATGTCCAGAGAACTTTAAGGAGTTTTCAAATGATTGTTTTGTTTGTTTTTTTTTCAGAAGAAAATTAAAGTGACAGAAGGAGAAATTTACAGAAAACAAACAAAGCCCTTAAGCTTTGTTTAGCTTTTTATTGTTTAATGAAACTGAACTCAGCACAGCTTCTAAAAACACAGTAGAGATGAGACCAACCTCAGAGAAGGAAACTCCCTGTATGTTTGTTTATTGAAACAGATTCCCAGTAGAAGCCAGCCCTGCACTGCTGGAATTGAGTCATGGAAAACAGATCAAAAGAATTCATGTGAGTTCAGAGAGGTGAATGGACTCAGAATCCACATCTGCTCACACCCATTTGCCTTGACTAGCTGCTACCTGTGGGAGTTACACACCATGAAGAGGAGTGCAATCTCCTAGGTACCATTCACACAAAGGAACTGTAAAAAGAACCAGCTGCTGAGCACCCAAATGGTTCTTGTTCCTTTGCTTCTAGATTGATTTTTTTTCAAAGAGCTTTGTTGAAAATCATCCTAGGGATGAAATGATTTGTGAGAGCTTCTGTAAATAACACTGAGAACCTCTTGTAGCAAACAAAATAAAAAGCTGAATAATTGGTATATGATTTCTTTACATCTAATAATGATGAGTGGATTGGTATTCAAAGCCTAATGTACAGGCTTGCACCGGGCAGCATTCTGCAGTGAAGTGTTCCACTCAGGTCAGATAATACAGTCTTCTGTTAGACCACAGAAATCCCACTTACTGTCACAATCCTTCCATCCTTGTCCCCAAGGAGAGACATGCACCTGCCACTTATATCCACAGCCAAGCACTGAAACAACAATGTGAAAAATCTCAGGGCCAGCTGCTTGCTGGGAAGTGCTAGAGCAGAAATGGGTTAATAGACCACGTACTTTACAACAAAGAATCCAGAGAAGATCAGGCCACACGTGGCAGTAAGTTACTAACACTTCAGCACCCAAACACAACTTAAATTCTTTCTTGATGGCATCCTTAAATAGTTTTGGAATGCACCAAGCATCCAAGAATATCCCAGAACCAGAGACTGATTCCAAATACAACATTTATACCACGATGGAAAGGCACTGTATGTGCTTTGCACGGTGTTTTTTTCTCTCAAGTGTATGTATGTGGGGGATAGTGGTGGCAGAGAAAAAACAATCTGTAAATTTGTAAACTTAATGACCCTTAATGACAACTTTAAACACCTTTAAATCTTCCCCAGTCTCTTTGGGTGTTCTGGCATGACTTCTGTGACTTGCATCAGGCCCATTTACAGTGACAAGGGAGGAGGATGCTCTAACTGCTCAAGTAGTTCTGAATCTCTCAGGAAATGGTTATAAGAGCAGCACGACCGAAGAACATTCACAGATCTCGTGTACCTGGATGGTCACATTCGACTCCAGCAGTAAGTTCATCATTAGCCCCAGCACTGCAAACACACACTCCTGGTAGGCAGGTGTGCTGACATCAAAGTGTTCATCCTGAGTACAAAGGACAGAGAGGGAAATCCATTCAGAGGTTCAGAAAATGCATTTCCTCAAGTCTTCTGTGTGTTTACTTGCACAGTGCTTCCCTGCTGCACCATGAACTCAGAAGGAAGAAAAAGTTCTGAGCTAATTGTGTTTTGGGTTTTTTTTTGATACAGATTCATTCTTCTCTTTGTTTCACTTTGGCATCTGAAGTTGCACACTCCAGATTTCTGATGTTTAGGCAGTTAACAAGAACCCTTCCCACCCTCTGAATACTTGTGAGGACTGAGGTCCTACTGTATCCTTACTCTGAAAGGGGCCACTGACAGCAAGGAACCACTTATTGTCCTCCCCCAACTACCGATCCCCAGCATAGGTGAGCAAGGGGCTGTTCTGAGACCTTTCTCCAGCTACCAGACTGGAAAGATCTCCGTCGAGAGCTCAGGGCTATTAGGGGAGGCAGCCAATAGATGATCACACCAGTGCCATTTCTGCAGGAGACAGGGCTGCAAATACCATTCTAGGGCAGTCAGGTGTCTTTACCACAAGCTTTAAGCACGCCTGCCAGCACTCTTCACACTGGGCCATCTGCCTCCGGATGACTGCATCTGCACACAGATTCCCCACGATGCCAACGCAGCGCGCGAGGGCTGCCTGGTTCACCAGCTTGGCAGAGGCCTGGGAAGAGAAGGGGAATAACAAAGTAAGAACAAATAACACGGAAACAACAGGTACTTGTTCCTATCCCTCTGGCAATGGAAAAGGGTCTTCCATAATCTGTCACCTCTGTCAAATCCCAACTGTCCAGAGCCTGCAAATCACACTCATTTTCACAATGAATCTCCCAATGTTTCAAGGGAAAAGTGAGTGGATTTTGTGGTCCCTAACCTCAGGCTGTGAATACCTCCTACTGTCACTACCTTTGGTCACAGAACAGCCTCTGATGCAGCTGTAATTCCAGTAAGGTCAAAATAGGAAAGATCAACAAGCAACATAAAAATGCTGTAATTATTGCATTGTCTTAGTGCTTAGTGCAGTCAGATCAGGGTGAAGAACAGATAAAAGCAACAGAAAAAAGTCACTACTCAAGATGTAACTAGTCGGTGACAGCAGATTCTGTTCCACATTAAGAGTGTAACAGAAAGCTGTGGGAATCTGCAACCAGGACCAGAGCTCTCACTGAATATGAAACTAGCAATGTGTAGAAACCAAGGACTAAGTCCTGGAGACTGAGAACATTTTCCTGAGGAAAGTATTTGACAAACCTGGATTTTTTTATGCCTACATAACTAGAGACACAGTAACTATTGTAGTCCTGCCACAGAGTTTTCCTGTCTAGCAACAACTGGCTGTAGAACTGGGAAGAGCAATCACAAGGCACGTTACACAAAAGCAAACCAGAAACATAGAAACTCAGATCTTTCATACCAGCAACTGGGTGAATACAGGTAAAGCACCTGTTGAAAGCATGCCACAACACTGGGTTTTGAACCTGTTGGGGGACAGGGAAAGACTTATTTGGACACAAAGCTTTAGACAAAAAACACACCAAAGATCACAGATGAAGGCAAAGACAACTACAGGCAAGGTAAACATCTGTCAGCAACGCACCCTCAGAGCAAAGGAGGGCAGCAGCCTCTCTCACTAGATCTAGGGCATTTCAAAGCACCACTTAATAACAACAAATGAAGAAATACAAGTTACCTGTCCTCTTCAGCTAAATCAGATAGCACATCCATTGCACTGCCAGCCCTGGCATCAGCACTGTTGACAAACATCATCAGAACCTGCAGCCAGCTGTTATTAAGAAAACAAAGAAGATGTCAGCTTTGGTTTAATTATTAAAGAACAAAATTCTATTCTAAGTGCACCAACACAGTTTGGTGTTAATCATTCGTGTTCAGTAGGGTTTTCACCAAGCTGAATGTACCACGTGCTCCATTACTGTGCCAAAATTCACTGCCATAGTCTCATCTCTTTGATGACAAGCCCAAGGGCCAAGAAGTTCAAGAGCTGCAACTTCACCTTCTGAACACCCTAACTCCTCGCAAGCAATCAAGCCCAGGATCTCTTTCAGAAGTGGACAGAAGATTTTTCGGGCTCCTGATATTTCCAAGCACAGTAGTATTAACTACTTTTTTAAGCATCAGCTCAGATGTGGCTCATTTCTTTAACCTTCCCTCCAAGGAAAAAATATCTGTGGATTAATACTGTACATAATGCAGTGATGTCTGTGCAACTGTTGGAGACTCTTTCCTCTTAGTCCAATAACTTCAAATCATGTAGTGCAAACCAGTGAATTAAAATTTCTCCTCTGCTTAACTCTAGAATGACATAGCTGGATAAGAGGAAAAGGTAACAGACTCTTGTTTCAGAAATACCAATTACCAAATGAGGAGACAGTTGCAGCTCAAAACAATGAGCTATTAAGAGACAGTGTAAGCTCCAGACTGAGCTTACACACACTCACTGGTTACAAGGGCAACTATCCCTCAAAATTACATCAACCTCCTGAGGAATAAGCCCTCCTGTGAACCCAGGAAAAAATATCTTGATTACTCAGTGATTACTCAGTTAGGTCCTGGTGCCTGACCAGCAGTCTCCTCCCATTCTCATTCTCTGAGTAAAGAGCAATCAGTGCCAAGGTCTCCTTTTGGATCTCCGATACCCCAGAGGAGAGCAGTTTTGGCAGCTGTGCGTTCACATCAGGGTGAGTCAACAGAAGACGCTGATTTTCTTCTGAAACAAAACAAAACGAGCAGTGTGACAGAGACACCCCCCTCACTCTTACACACACCCACACCCCAGGTGCTGATTTAACAGAATTACTGTCTTTATTTCACCCCGATTTGCTCCAATGGGTTCACCTTGCATAACGCTCCTGAACACCCACTAACCTCCTCTCGCTTCCATTCCTTCCACACACACACTCATGCTGGAATTCTACTCTCCCTAGCAAGACAGCAGCTTCTCAGGCACCAAGTGCTT